>PVKC010000269.1:16851-76264 GCA_004027635.1 Crocidura indochinensis | reverse complement strand
GAAGGAAGGAAGGAAGGAAGGAAGGAAGGAAGGAAGGAAGGAAGGAAGGAAGGAAGGAAGGAAGGAAGGAAGGGAGAGAAAGAAAGAAAGAAAGAAAGAAAGAAAGAAAGAAAGAAAGAAAGAAAGAAAGAAAGAAAGAAAGAAAGAAAGAAAGAAAGAAAGAAAGAAAGAAAGAAAGAAAGAAAGAAAGAAAGAAAGAAAAAGAAAGAGAGAAAGAGAAAGAGAGAGAAAGAGAAAGAAAGAAAGAAAGAAAGAAAGAAAGAAAGAAAGAAAGAAAGAAAGAAAGAAAGAAAGAAATGAAAAAACCCTCTTGAGACAATTCCTATATATCTGGTGATTCATCTCATTTGGGCTGCAACCTTTTTTTTTTTTTCTTTTATTGAAACAGTTGTGGTCTACAGAGTCCTTCATAGTTGAATTTGAGATATACAGTGAGTCAGGGCACTTCCTACTACCAGTGTCAACCTCTCTCTACCAGTGGACCTAGAATGCATCCCATCCCACCACCTTTTGTCCCCTGGCCTGCCAGTGTAAACGCCCCTTTGAGTGTAGGTTGTTATAATTTAGGTCCCTTGATGCTATTATCATTGACTTTGGCTTGGATATTTAGTTTTTTCCTTCTTTATTTCCCTGCCAATGCATCTGAGATCAGCTGGCCCCTGGCCCCCAGCTCTTCTTTATTCCTTTTCTTTTACTTTTATAGGAAGATATGCAGAATATGTGGTAAAAATAAAGTAATTCATTTCCCAAGGTTCTATGAAAAAGACAGGAGTCCCAATTTAAAAGATGAAATAAGAACATACAATAAAAAGGGTGTGTATATGGCAGGGTTTTGTTTATATTTTTACATAGGCACAACAAAATATGAGAAAACTAGAAAGGAAAAACCTTTGGCCTAAAAACAGGGAGACCTTACCCATTAAACATCCTTTCATAAGACCAAATCCAGGCTCTAGGCATATTAGTTTGTCTACCCCGAAGTCTTTCTCTGTGGTCCCAGTAAAAGTTTTCACAATCACGGTCGGGCTGTAATCTTGAAAGCAATATTATGTCTTATTTCTCTTTATGTATCCAGGATTTATTCCTAGTATATATGTTTTTCAATAAAGGTCTATCAAATTTAAATAACTATCTTTACCTTATCAAATCGCAAATTCTTTATAGGTAGGAAATGCATCTTTGTAACATTTCATTCATTGGTATAATAGGTCAGTCGATAAAAGTGAGATTTGTTGCTTTTTTTGTTTTATTCTAATACACACCCGACAGTATTTGGGAGTTATTCCTGGCTCTCTGTTGGGGAAGGGGTAGGAGTGAGAACCATGTGTCAGAAATTAAACCAGGCTTCCTTCTCTCATGCACAGCATGTGTTCAGCCCATTGAGCTATCTCTCCAGTGATTATCCTATTATAATTCATTCAAGTAGCATTTCAGTGACTGTAGGTACTACAGTCACCCCAAAGAGCCCATAGTGACATAAGAATATCATTCCTCTTACTCTTATAGAACATGCTTATTTGAGTTAGTAGCCAAGTTTCAAGATTTGGGGGACTTTCTGTCTCTTTTATTTTTCCCAACACATACCCATCAGCTTTGTTTCCTGATAAGTGTGTTTTATTATTTTCCAAAGTGGCGGCACAGTAGTGGTCAAAAACAGACACAAGAGGCAGCCTATTCAAGCTCCATTGCAGTTCCTCCGCTTACTAAATGTTGACTTTCCACAACTTCTCTGACTCTCAGTTTCGCCATTTGTTACATGTGGTTTTTTAAGTATTTAAAACAAAGGTTCCCGGTAAGCTTTATGTAAGTGTTAGCAACTCCTATCGTCTGCTTTTCTGGATACCACTAATTGAAGTATTCATAATAACTTTGTGCTCTTCTGGTTGACATTCGCTACTCTTTTGATTTCATGTTGTGCTTATTTTTAGTAAAAGATATTTATTGTAAAGAAAGCAAGTAAGTATAAAGTGGAGAAGATGTCTATGTGTTAATATTACAAATCCTTTTATATCGAAATAAGCTAAGTAACTTTTGATTCATTTGATAAATTTCAAAACTCTAAAGAAACTGAGTCCTTAAGGAAGAATATACTCATTTAAATAATTTCCAAAGGAGTTATACCCTTAGAGTCATTACAATTTATACAGTACACAAATGTCTGGGGCCGGAGAGATAGCATGTAGGCAATGCGTTTGCCTTACATGAAGGAGGTCGGTGGTTTGAATCCCAGCATCCCATATGGTCCCCCGAGCCTGCCAGGAGCGATTTCTGAGCATAGAGCCAGGAGTAACCAATGAGCGCTGCCAGGTGTGACCCAAAAATTCAAAAAAAAATGTCTTATACTTCTAGAAAAATTTTAAAAACGCCTTGTTTTCTGATTATGCTCTGTAGTGTTTAAAAAAAACACACTGACTTTTAAAACTGAATTTTTTCCAAGTGAAACTCACCCAATAATGTGCAAAATGGATAGACAGCACCTCACTTCCTTTTCAAAAAGCAATATTTGCAACTTTTACAGACTTCAAAAAAATGGTAATTCCGGCCAGCTTTCCTGGCTTCACACAGTGCAGGGACTATTCTCAGCTCCAACTCCGAGAACCCAGGAAATCCTCCTAAGCTTCCGATCTCCCCCAGTGTCTAGTGACCCTAGTCTGGAATCTGTTTTACTACAGAGAGAGAGAGATGAGCTTTATCTCTGGCCTCTAGCTTCTGACTAATATCTCTGGTATCTAATAACTGGTCATCAGAATAAGAATGAATGAATCAATGCAAAGAAAATGTTCTCTTACTAAAAATGCCCAAGAGCTGGGATATAGTGAAAAAACTAACGGTTTCTTCCACAATTGGCAAATTTCAAAGATCTTTGGAAAAAGCAAGACTTTCTCGTAGCTGATCAAATCACACTCAAATGAAACTTGGTTTTTTTATTTGGTGGGGGATGGTGTTTGGACGATGTCCAACTATGCCAGGGCATACTCCTGGCTGTGTGCTCAGTAATCACTTCTGGCAGTGTTTGGGGGACCATATAGAATGCAAAAATCAAACCTGGTTACCCACATGCAAGGCAAGCACTCCTCATGCAGCTCTGTCTCCCCAACTCTTGAACTTACTTTATCAAAGGCCCCAAGCTGGGCTTCATTTTAACTGTAGGCAAGGCTCTTTCTCGCTCTCAATAGCATCAGAAAGTGTAGACAAACGAACTAGAAGTCATTTGTAGTATTCCTCAAAGATTTTTGTAAATGCTTGTTCGTTTTTTTAGCTTGTCATTTGTTTCAGTTTCGAGGGGGAAATACTCATTTAAGAAATCTACTTAAGTTTTTTTTCTGAAAATTTTTTAGTGTTGCTCTTTTTGTCCTTTAAAACACCTCTTTTAAGTTGTATGTTGCTCATTTTGACCATTTCTATGGTTCAATATGCTGAAGGCCAGCTTACAAATGTGTCAATAAACATACGCCAATTATATCTTCTATGTAAAATAGCAAAAAAGAAAAAAATTATAACTTTTTCTTCAAGTCTAAGCAGCTCCCATTATAAGAAATCTAAAACCCACTTGAGTCAAAGTCTTCTTCCACAGAAACCTTTTTTTTTTAACCATGGGAAAATTGTGAAAATGCTCCAATGCGGGCATGTTATAATTAGAACCAAACGTGGGCTTTATGGGACCTGTCATGTTATTTCTAGGAAGCGAGTTCTGCGTTGGCTTCCTAAGACATCCTTTTCCTACAATCATGACTCACTTGTGACTTCCAAGGCTCACTCCTCCTCCAAACCCTCCCCCCCCCAACTTGTTCTGGGGTGGAAGAAAGCCCAAACTCTCAGATGGACGAGTGGGCGGTGTCCAGTCTACTAGTAAAAACATTCTTGCAGGCATTGTGGAAGTGGGACAAAGACTTCTGCTGGACATGGCCACCGCTGAATGATGTGATGGGGCTATGCTAATCATCCTTGGAGACTCAGTGTTTGGCAACTGAGCCCCAATCGCTGCTCTCCCCCAACCCTCCCAACCCTCCCTGCTTCCTTTTTTACTTTCAGGAAAGCATGTGCAAGTTCTCCACAAACGATGAATCTCTGCTCCTCAAGGGACTGACTGCTCAGAGTCAGAAATGCTTTTAAAAAGGAAAGAGGAGCCAAAGGCTTTTTTGCATAAATAGGCCAGCTGCACAGCCTCAAGGGGAGGGGGGCTGGCTGAAAAAACCCTCCCTTCGGCCACAAGGCCCAAACCTCTAGGCAGCCACTTGTTTCCATTGTCTGCCCACAACCCCAAACAAACCAGCCCACACCTCTGGGGCTGTACCCACTGTCATTTTCAGGAAAACAGATTTTTCTGAGTCCATCTCCACCTTTCTATGAAATCACAGTATTCAGTTTTACTTAAGCCCCAACTGAAAGAGATGATCTAATCCGCCTCTTCGTTTTTTTTGAGGATGAAAATGTGATCAGGAGAGGTCGTTTGAGCTGCCCAAGGTAACAGCACAGAGCCACATATGCCCAGGAACACCAGTTGTTTTTGACCGCTTGATTTTAGAAAAGCAAACCCTATGCTAAATATGCTCTTTTCACCCCAGTCCTCTTGCTGTGGTTTCCTTTCATGCTCTTGTGTGTTGTGTAACCAGCAGAGGGTTGAGGTAGCTCTGATTAGAAAGACTTATCCAGGCTAGGAGATGTTCAAAGGGCTGGGGCACATGTTTTGCATGTGGACCTCCCAGATCCAAGTCTCGGCCTTGCATGGTTCCCCCACCCACAGCATGACTGGCAGCGACAAGGTGGAGGTGAGGGGGAACAAACAAGCAAAAATAAAAAGGAAAGACTTCTCCATAGTACTTACTATAAAAGTAGAGAGCCCTAACTAAGATGTTCTTCTAAATATTCTGAAATGGGGCCACGAATCACTTAAAAGTTTCCCAAGTAACTTATATAATCAAGAGCCTTGGGGGTGGGGAAAAATGGGGTCAGGCAAAAGTTAGAAAACAAACAAAAACAAAAATGTCTGTTTGATGGGCAGGATGTCCCTCCCCACAAGAATAGTCACGAGGACGAGCAGAGGAGCAGGAATTTTGCCTCCCCTTGCTTCGTTCGTGGGTTAGCCACTAGACCACACTTCCTCCCTAGGAGAGGCCCCAAATTAAAATCAAAGGTTTACCACTGATTCATGCTGCTTGCTAATGCTGCTTATTGCGCCACGCTGTGACCCTGAGCTCCATGGCTTGGAAACAGATGTGGGGAGCGAGCGGCCTGAGGTGCTCAGGGCTGGAGGAGGCGGAGGGAGGGCAGCCAGCCAGGAAGAGAAGCAGGAGTGGAAGTCGCTCTCAATTGTTCCCATGCAGACCTGGAATCATTTGTGCAGGTGCCCAGCTCCGATTCCAGGTTGTGCGTTCTGCAAGGGAATTGAAAACTTGGTAATGTGCCCGACCTGACTTTTGCCTCTGCCCTTTCGGGATGCGCAGTATGAAGCTACAGACTTAGCTGGACAGCCATTTCATTAGGCGAGAGGCATTTGCTTACCTTCCTTGTCCTGGCTCTTCCCTTCCTCTGTAAACTTGAAGAAGGAAGTTCAGAAATGCGAAGCAATTGACCAAGGTCACGCTGATCCCGATATTGTGCGTGTTTATTAAAAGTGCACCTGAGCTATTTTCAATCAAGCTTTTTGGACTCCTTCAATGTAGTCTTTTCAGCAGGCAACTGAGAAACATCGGATTTATTTTCTTTCATAAAATGAGTCCTCAGCTGTGCCTTAGACATATAGTTTATTTTGTCTATGTTTATCAAAACTAGACAGCTCTGGAGAATTCACTTCTGATTCAAAAGCAGGATCTTTTGTGACTTCACTAAATGAGAAACTCCATAAAGGTGGGACAGGAATGTGAGGTTTGCTTGTTGCTAGACATAGCAAATACGACTGTGCTTAATCCGTAAGGGGTCGTGGAATAGAAGAACTAAATTTTTTAATTCATGAGGATTAGAAGTCCCAAATTTAGCAAAGAAAAATGCAAGAGGAGCGGTTAAATGTGAGTTTCGGATTTTAAAAATCTTAGTTCATTTCATGCACTATTTGGGACAGACATTACAGAATCATTATTTATCTGAGATTTAATTTAACCGTTGACCCATCTGATCATTTGAGCAAGGATCCTGCCTATCCGCGCCAGATTTCATTATTCTTCCAAGATAATTTAAAGGTGAGGTCTTCTCTCAAAAAGTTTTCAGCGTAGTACCGGTGGAGAAAATAGTCTGTCTACACAGCAGCCTGACTACACAACCATGTACTAAACGACAAAACAAACGCTATCGAGAGACCCAGGATCTCAAGCCAAATAAATAGCAATCAAGCAAGACCATCATGGTTATGAAGTTTCTCAGTGAAAAATTTGAGTTTGGTCTAAGAGGACAAAAAGCAAATCCTATAAAGAATTGGAGGCTTAAAGCTGTGTGTTAACTACAACCTGACTTGACTATGGGATCTGGTCTTTGTGTGTCAGACAGGAGACAAAGGTGATGGGCATCAAATTCTGAGGTTAGGAAGGTCAAGTGGGGAGACCTTGTGAAATGCCTTTATGCCATGTTGCAGCATTAGAAACTTGATAAATAGAGAAGTCAGCAGGGGGTTTTGAGTTGAGTAGCATAATAATTTCTGTTTTTGCAAGATACTTCTGGTGGCAGATTGGAGTGGGCAGAACTTGTAGGCAAGGAGACTAATTAACAGACTATTGAAATAGCCCAGGCAAGGAAGGATGTGTGTGTGTGTGTGAGTGTGTGTGTGAGTGTGTGTGTGTGTGTGTGTGTGTGTGTGTGTGTGTGTTTCGATTAAGGCAACGGTGGTAGATGTAGTGAGAGAAGCAGAACTTAGACTAGACATTTGGGTGGTGGAATGAATGCTACTTGAAACTTGAGTGAAGATCAAGACTGGCATTAATGTAGTGTGTTTCTCCAGATAATTAACGGGCATTATTCTACCCTAATTGCCTATCTGTAGAATGGATTGATAATACTGCATTCTGTTACTAAGAAAACCAATTAAGATGGTTGATTTAGGGGCCAGGTGGTGGCGCTAGAGGTAAGGTGCCTGCCTTGCCTGAGCTAGCGTAGGACGGACCTTGGTTCGATCCCCCGATGTCCCATATGGTCTCCCAAGCCAGGAGCGACTTCTGAGCGCATAGCCAGGAGTAACCCCTGAGCGATCAAAATAACAATGTACTATTAAATACAATGTGCTATCCTCTAACACCAGTTATATTGGAACGTATCTCAAAGGAAAACATCAGACAGTGTCGAAATGAATGTGGGGGAAAGGGATTCCCCATTCACTGCTGGTTGGAATATCAACTGGTCCAGTCCTTTTGGAAAACAATATGAACGCTTCTCAAAAACTAGGGTTTGATCTTACATATGATCCAGCAATTCCACTTCTTGTCATCTACTCACATTCCTATGTTTATTGCAGCAATACTCAGACTAAAATCTGGAAACAACTCAAGTATCCAAGAAGAGATGACTAGATAAAGAAAATATGGCATTATATACACAATAGAATTCTACTCATCCTTTTAAAAATAAACAAAATCATGCAATTTGCTGCGATGAGTATAGTTCTGGCAAATATGCTAACTGCTGAGTGAATTAGGAGGAATGGGAGGGACAGACGCAGAATGATCTTTCTCATATGTGTAATACAAAGATACAAAGAAACATAGTTGGGAAATAAAAATTCCCAGAGGCAACAAAAACTAAGAACTGGTCACCAGGAAGTTTGCCAAGAGAAACTGGGAGCGTGGTGGAAGGAAACAAATTCTCTGGAGGAAAGGTATGCTGCTGAAATGCTTTGTGCATAAACCCTATCATTAACAGTATTGTAAACCACAGTGCCTATAATAAAATGAAAATAATAATTTTGGGTGTTATTGTCTACAGTTGAACTCAGGACCTCTCATTTATGTTACATGTGCTTTATCACTGGCTACACTTCTAGCCCTAGGAAGAGTTTTTTTTGTTTTTTTGTTTTGTTTTGGTTTGGTTTGGTTTTGGTTTTTGGGTCACACCCGGCAGTGCTCAGGGGTTACTCCTGGCTCCACGCTCAGAAATTGCTCCTGGCAGGCACGAGGGACCATATGGGGCACCGGGATTCGAACCGATGACCTTTTGCATGAAAGGCAAACGCCTTACCTCCATGCTATCTCCCGGACCCCGGAAGAGTTTTTAATTTATAAACATATGTGTAAAAATCATAGTATTAGTATAATATATATTAATATAATATGCAATTATATATAATCGTTTTGAACAAATAGTTGAACAAAGGTTCAAACATGAGTCAAGGGCTCTCTGATTATATTCTTCCTCTATTCTAAGAGGTCTAAGAAAAGTGCACAATCCTTCCAGGTATCATGTCTTCATTCCAAAAATCAAGGTGTCAGTTGGCGGAAAACTAATTATATTTCGTGAGAAAAAGGACTGTAACAGTAGCCAAGTATATTTCCAGGACTTCTTTTCCTTGCTAGTAATTGAATGTGTCCCTTCATCATAGACTGAACACCTAATTTCCACTGTGATGATATTCCCATTGTGATGATGTAATTAGGTTTAGCAGATACCAGGAAGAAAGATCCTTCAAGAGAAGGCAGAGACAAGAGCTCATTCATTCCCTTTGCTATGTGAGGGTAAGCAGAGTAGTGGTTGTCTGCAAGTCGGATTAGGTTTTACCCTAATCTGGGATTTCCCAGCTTCCATAATGGTGATAAATAAAAGCCTGTATTTACAGCTCAACACTCTATAGATATTTTTCTTTAACAGTCTGAACGGGGAAAGACACTATGTGGGCCAGAGAGATAGCATGGAGTAAGGCGTTTGCCTTTCATGCACAAGGTCATTGGTTTGAATCCTGGCATCCCATATGGTCCCCGGAGTCTGCCAGGAACAATTTCTGTGCATGGATTCAGGAGTGGCCCCTGAACACTGCCAGGTGAGACCCAAAAAACAAACAAAAAGAAAAAAAACTACTCTTAATCAGAGCTGTTTTTATTAGTTGTATTTAGTAATTTTATGTCTTTTACACATTAGGTTTGAAGAACTAATTTTTGGGGGGCGGCTTTTGGGCCACACCTGGTGATGCTCAGGGGTTACTCCTGGCTATGCTCTTAGAAATCACTCCTGACTCTGGGGACTATATGGGATTTGGGGGGATTGAATCGAGGTCCATCCTATGTTAGCACATGCAAGGCAGATGCCCTACTGCTTGTGCTAACACTCAGGCCCTGAAGAATTAATTTTCAAGGAGCTGGAAAAAAAATGCACCACTGCTTTAGCTAGTGGCCTCTAAATCTTCTCCTGGGCCAAATCCTTTGAGTAATGAATAAAATTGTGATACTCCATGAGCAGACATTTGTTTTCAAAATTGCTGTCTAGGATATTAAGAAACTCTTAGTAAAACTCCACAGGTTATTTATCAAAATCTATTTGATCCTTTCTCTTGCAAAGAGAAGGAGTGCTCCTGCCTGTGTGGTAGGTAGTGTGCTCCAAAGGGCAGGCATGTGGCCAAGCATATAGAGGGTGATGAACAATAGAACCCACCACACAGCAGTGTCTGATGCTGAGCCAGGCTCACCCTTTCCATAGCTCTTAGCCCATTTATTCCTCTCCACTCTCAAGGCCCCCCAAAAATATTTACCAGTCAGTCCAAGTGTCAGAAAACTAGTCTTTTAGAGGCCTTTAGCCAGTCTTGCAACCCACAGTTACATATATATGTGTGTGTGTGTGTGTGTGTGTGTGTGTGTGTGTGTGTGTGTGTGTGTGTGTGTGTGTGTGTATATATATATATACATATATATATATGAGTCATGTTTTCCAAGAGACCCCATATGGCTTAGCACTTCATCATTCTTCCTACTGATTTCTTTTTCTCCTTTGAGATGTGTGTACTTGGTGCCTATGTTCTTTCTCATTGACTTAATTGCAATGATTCAGTTTGTTTCTCTAATGACCACATCCGGATTGAAACATGGAAATCTAGACTCTAATTCTGACTTTACCATTCAACATCCTGTGTGATTTAGAGGACGTGAATAATTATATGAGCCTCAATGTTCTCATCCTCACATAAGATGTCTGAATTTTTCCCCCTAAAAGTATTTACCTACTATTACTGATATGGGAGGACATTTTAGGTGTCAAATCATCAAAAGTGTTTAGTTAAACATTTAGATAAATGTTAAGTGATTTAGGAGCAAATGGTATGACAAAAAATTGAGAAGATGATATATTATTATTGCCTGGAAGTAATTATGTGCTTTCCTCAATGTCTCAAAGAAAATCTGCATTTCCTAAATGATTGTTGAGTTGAAATTATGTGTCTGAGTTCTAGTCAATGAAACATGATCACAAGACATGCCAATCCTGGGGAAAACCCCTGTACATTTTCTATCTCTATCTCTTTTCCGATGCCACAACAACTTGGAAACTGTGGTATTAGCATGATAGGGAGAGAGCATAGAATATTAACTAGTCCCAAAAACCAAAAAAAAAGGGGGGGCCGGGCGGTGGCGCTGCAGGTAAGGTGCCTGCCTTGCCTGCGCTAACCTAGGACAGACCGCAGTTCGATCCCCCGGTTCCCCATATGGTCCCCTGTGCCTGCCAGGAGCGACTTCTGAGCAAATAGCCAGGAGTAACCCCTGAGCGTCACCGGGTGTGGCCCAAAAACAAACAAACAAAGAAAAAGAATATTAACTATATGGGCCTTGAGAGATAGCATGAAGGCTGGGCGTTTGCCTTGTGGTTCAAATTCTGGCATCCCATATGGTTCCTCGAACCTGCCAAGAGCGATTTCTGAGCACAGAGCCAGAACTAACCCCTGAGCACTGCCAGATGTGACTCCCCCACCCAAAAAAAGTAATATAACCATAAAAAGAATGAATGAATCTCCCAATCCGATTTAGACAAAGGTAATTAAGAAATATATTTTTGTTGTGGAAAACCACAGAGTTTTTTTTTTTTTTTTGGTTTTTGGTCTACACCTGGTGGTGCTCAGGTGTTACTCCTGGCTGTCTGCTCAGAAATAGCTCCTGGCAGGCATTGGGGGGAGGGGACCATATGGGCCACCGGGATTCGAACCAACCACCTTTGGTCCTGGATCGGCTGCTTGCAAGGCAAATGCCACTGTGCTATCTCTCCGGGCCCAGCCACAGAGATTTTTAAGTTTATTATTACCATGTAGTTAATCTTACCCTGATTAATAGAAAACACAAAGATATTAGGTTCCATCTAGTTTTAAGCATCTACATTTTGTTTGTCTTACCCTTTTTATTAATTCATAATCTATAGTTTTTTCTGACTCTCTAATTTCTAAAAGTTCATTCCAACCTAATTGATTTGTGTTTTTCCCTTTAGACTATTTTTAGAAATGGCATCTATTTTAATGATGACTATAGTTCTGTATAACTATGGAATTCTCAAATTCAAACTTTTTGTGGTGTCTTTGTTCTCATGGTCTCTCCTGCTCTCCCAGCCAGCCACATTGACAGATATATTTGAAATTTTGATGGTTGTTGGTTTGAAGAAAGTTCACATGGATGGTGGCATTGATGCCAGAATATTATGTGCCTAAAACTCAACTCTCAGTAATTTTGTAAATCATCATTATTTAATTAAATGAAAAATTAAAACCTTTATATATTTCTTATATATTTTTTAGTTTGTTGTTATATTATGATATTTTTCAGCTACATTCATGAGTACTATTTCAGTTTTCTTTTCCTATAATGTTTTCTCCTAACACATGGCATATTCCTTTTTAAATATGAAAATCCTATAGGCCAGACAGATGGTTTGATAGTTTAAGACCCATGCTTTGGATGTGGAAGTCCTGTGTTTGAGTCCCAGAACGGCATGGTTCCCTGAGCATCACCAGGAGTGACTCTGAGCAAAAAGCTGGGAGTAACCTCCAACCATGATGGCAGAAGGAAAGTGAAAGGGAAGGAAAGATGGATTGAAGGGCAGAAGGAAGGATGGATGGAACAAAGAAAGGAAAGAAGGAAGAGAAGGATTTAAAAATTAGTTACCTAAAATGTAAAGCTATTTTAATTTAAAAATAATTTAACAAAGCCATCTTCATATTCTTGGTTTTCTGAGTCATAATATAATGAGCTTCACAGACTCTAGTATCAATACATTTTTAGAAGTTTTTTAATTCTTGTGATATAGTCAAACCTGGTTTCACAAAATAATTGAAATTAGATTTTTTATAATGAATATTGGATTACCAAGTCTGCTATTACCTTGGACATCAATATAGCATGATAAGAAATAACACTCTGCTTTTCTTATTTACTGTTTAACCATTTTGTGTTGAGATACCACTATTTATAAGACTGCTAATTATAATTTTCATGTGTGCATCTAAAATCATTCTCTGGTTGTTGAAAGAACTGCTTGGTAGTGGTAAAGCCTTCCCAGTTATGTTTATCAGTGATTTTGGTTGACTTCTACACATCTTTCCCATGTGTTTTCTGTGTTACTGCTGTGCTTGGGTGAATTTTTGTAGTCATTTCCCCTGAAGGATTTAGCTGGGTGTTGCTCTTTTCCTTCCCTACCCATCTTCACTCAGTGAAAGGAAGTACTAATACAAATAAAACTAAAAGCCATTAGCCTAAATGAAATGTGTTGATACTGGTGGTAGAACATGTGTGTGTTTCATATTGTTATTTAACCTTCTGATGCATGAAATAGTTCATAATTTTTGGAGGGCCACACCCAGCAGTATGTAGTTGTTACTGCAGGCCTAGTGCTCAGGGTTTGTTCCCAAAGTACCTAGGAGACTATGCAGCTTTCAGGGATCAAACGGATCCCTGCTTCTGCTTGTAAAGGAGGAAGTTTAGCACTTTGAGAGGATTTCCTAACCCCAAAGTTCTTTAATTTTAAGATAATATCAAATTATTATTTTACAAAATAGTAATCAAAACAGGTGGAATTAAAGAATTTCCAAAATTCTTTCTGTGAATTAGTCAGTGTGGAGAGCATTCCATTCATAATAAACTCATTAATACATTATTTCACTGAAATTCTACTAATGCTTTTTTTGTTTAACATTGAAATGTCACAAAATTTAATAATATTTTATAGAATATTGAACTAGCCAAACAACCCTTTAGCTGAACTGGTCAAAGAGTCACCCTTCTTTAGACATGTTATGAAAAATGTCTGAAAGTAAACAATCCAAAAATTATCTAGGCTTTGAGCCAAATCTCTTTGTCACTAATGAGTCGTAAGGATGTGGGAAAGTTACATTTCCTTGTTGACCTTTAGTGTTATCTTTTATATAACCGAGATTTAGACAAAAAGATTCCTGGGAAGAATACTCTATCTAGCTTGGTGACTTACAATCTGACTTGAGGTCAAAACAGAAACTCAAACTCATTTCCTGAATTCAAACAAAACCAAAAAAAGGTATCTTCTTTATAAATTACTAATAACAACAAAAAATGCTCAAGCCACTGATCATCCCAAGTAGACCATTCTGAGCTGAGAGCTCTGGCGCCTCCTCAGAATGCGGACAGGCAGATTCTCTTCCCTGCTGGATTCTCCTACCCACACCTAAGATTTTCCAGCATAGAAACGGCACGGCTAACTCCACAACTCATCCTGAAGAGAACACCAAGCTTCCGAATCATCCTAGGCCTTGGGAATGCGAACTGTGGGCCTTCTCAGATTGGGGGCAGGAAGATGCTCCAGTCTCTTCCCGGGCCAGGAAGCCCAGCAGCCCACACTCACACCCTCCTGCTCCACAACTGAATCTCATCAAGCCACCAGGCCACCAAATCATCCTCCACAGTTCCTAGAGCACATGTATGTGGATGTTTTACACCTCCCAATTTCACAGTACTGGCAGCGAGCACAGTAGAACAACAGATTTGATGGAACAATTACATAGAAAATCACCAAACTCAATGAGCAAAACCAATACAGAAAGCTCAACTCGTATACACTGGCTCAGTAAATGTTTAGGATCACTATTGTGAGATATAACAACAACACAAATTGACTTTATTTGATCAATTTTTTTGTAATTTTTTTGCCATTTTGTTGTAACAAACAATATGAAGTAAATTCCTTTGTGAGCTAAGTGTTGCATGGCGGGTGGGAAACTGGGAACATTAGTGGAGGGAAAGTCACACTAGTGGTAGAATTGGCTTTGGAACGTAAGTGACTGAAATAACTGTATTATGTACATCTTTGCAAATCGTGGTTTTATAGCTGAAATATAGATAAACATAATGTAGATTACTGGCAATTCTCGAAAAGAGTGTAACTGCTAATAAAGAAAATAGCAGCAATGCCGGTACTTTAAGGGTTGAAGATACAAAACATAAATTTAGACATTTTCTTGCATGAGACAGAATACAGTTCAATCCCTGGCATCACATATAAGTGATCCTGGCACAGAGCCAGGAGTAAGTCCTGATCACATTCAAGTATGACCCACCCCCAACTTGGCCCCCCAAATAAAGGGAGAATATAAGCATCATAATCGGCACAAAGCACAGTCTATTTATTGATTCTTTAAGAGAAATACATGGTTAAGAAATTAAGCAACTTAATTTAGAATTTTTGAAAATATCCAACTTTCAAAAAGCTAGGCTCTTTTTAAAGTCAGATTTTGCTACTGGCATATGAAACAGCTTCAATTTTAACTTTAAGATGTGTCCATAACATTTACCTGATGGCTCCAAATTCTTCATTATTCCTGCAGCAGATAAATGCAAAAGTTCTAAACACCTCTGTAGTAATAGTTAACATAGATAACGGTTACTGAAATAGTCACCCACTACTGATGGGCTCTCTGTAGTCGAGGTTTAAATAAATCCACACTAAAATAAAAATCAAACATCAGTCTAGGTGTTAGAGAATGCAAAGGTATATTTCTTTTCAGTATTAAATGAAAAACTATGTATAAAGGACTTGTAAATCTCTTATTTCATTGTAAATAATATTTAAAGAAAGAAGAGATTCAACTTTAATCTAGCAAAAAAATTTTGTTTTCCTTTAATAGTTCATCAGGGTAGGATATTTTCAACACTCATCTGTATCTAAAAAAATAAATAACTCTAGAGTGACACAAAACTATAATGTAGGAGCTCTATGTAAAATAAAATTTCATAAATCAAAAAATAAAATAAAATTTAATAAATCATTATTTTATACATTTTATACAAAGCAAAAATTATTCATTAAACATTTTGAGTATTTTCATCCATTTGCAGGGGGTGGTGTTTCTTGTTTAGAGGTTTTCCTCACATCCACCTTTTCTGACTTTAGTTAGAATTAGAATATAAGACTATTTTCTATGTTGGTGTGGAAAAATAAATTATATTTCTATTTTTAGAGTTGTTTCCCTAAGCATGTATATTTAGTTATATTTTAATAGAGTCTAAATTATTCATGGTCTCTCTCTTCCAATGAACCTAGATATCTGAATAGATCCCAGCTTTATGCAATCATTGCCATCAAGTTAAAAAAAAAAAAACACAAAATGTCCTTTTAATTTTTAATACTTAAATTGTTCTCTCTAAATTTACCAGCATCTTCCTAACTTCTTGAAGTCCCCTCTGATTATCCTTTTCTTTATGTTATATGTGCCCTTATAGAAAGGATATGTGTCTAAACATATATATATATATATATATATATATATATATATATATATATATATACTTCATTGTCTTCTTGAATCTGATTTTAGATGAGAAATTTACTGAAGTCTAATGTTTTGAGTAGGTAATCTTTCTGGGCTCAGGTCATCTCTGAAATTTGTTTTCCTTATCTTTTCTATTCTACAGTTTCACATTGAAATATTTTTGCTTTGTTTTTAAGTTATTTGAAACTTGAAGTGCACTTTCCATTTAAAGATTGTTTTTTCTTTTCAATTAAGAAGACTTCTCAGCAAATTTCCTTCAAATGTTACCCTACTTAAGATGACCTTAGATTAAGATTCTCTAAATCTAACTTTTATATGCTTTCAGGGCATATGACTCAGTGTAATCTTTATAATTATGAAGCTCAGATACTTTGAGGAAAAAAATTAAGACAATATTTTATTTTATTTATTTATAAGCCTCTGGCATCCCATATGGTTCCCCCAAGCCAGGAGTGATTTCTCAACACATAGGCAGGAGTAATCCCTGAGTGTCACCGAGTGTGGCCCAAAAACCAGAAAAAAGAAAAAAGAAGTAGTCGACCCAAGTCTGTATAAAGGTGTCTTGTCCCTCCTCCAGAGGTCAGAAATATCATGAAAGTTCTGTCTCTTCTTTGTGTTTTTTTAAGTAATATCTTTATTTAAACACCTTGATTACAAATATGATTGTAGCTGAGTTTCAGTCATGTAAAGAACACCCCCTTCACCAGTGCAACATACCCATCACCAATGTCCCAAATCTCCCTCCTCCCCACCCCACCCCCACCTGTACTCTAGACAGGCTTTCTACTTCCCTCATTCAGTCACATAGTTATGATAGTTCTCAATGTAGTTATTTCTCTAACTGCACTCCCTTATTTTCATTTTTGTTGTCTTTACAAGTGAAATATGGTTATTGAAAACACCTTTGAGGTTCAGATTCTAAAGAGTTCTAAAGCCTCTGTTTCCTCAATGTATTTTAGGGTTTCTGATCTAATCACTTGAATCTTTGATCCACATTGAATTAATATATGTATGTGTGAGTTATGGATCCAGTTCAATTTTTTTTAACAAGTGGTTATCCAACTTTCCCAAAAGCATTTGTTCCAGAGGCTTCCTTGCTCCACTTTATGTATCCAACTCCTTTATTAGCTGTCTATTTCTATAAAGATGTATCACTAGAATCTCAATTCTAATTCGTTGGTCAAGCAGCCTGTCATTATTCTAGTGTCATACTGTTTGATTCCAATACCTTCTGAGTATAAAGTCAAGAAATGCAAGACTTCTCTCTTTTGTAACGTACAGGGTGGCTTGAAAGACTCAGAGATTAAGGATGAATTCAATTCTGATTCAGATCTAAATCCAAAATGTCCTGAACTTCAGTACAGTGCTTCTTTTTCTTTTAAAAATGTATTTATATAAACACCATGATTACAAGCATGTTTGTATTTAGGTTTCCGTTATGAAAAAGAATACCCCCCTTCATCAATGCAATATTTCCACAACCAATACCCTTTATTTCCTCCTCTCTCACCCCCTGCCTGTTTTTGAGACAGGAATTCTATCTTTCTCACTCACTACCATTGTCAGGATAGTTATTAGTGTAGTTATTTCTCTAACTGAACTCTCCACTCTTGTGGTAAGCTTCATATCGTGAGTCGAACCTTCCATCCCTCATCTCTAATGTCTCTGGGCATTACTACAATAACGCCTTTTATTTTTTAAAACTCATAGCTGAATGAGACTGTTTTACGTCTATCTCTGTCCCTCTGACTTATTTCACTCAGCATTAATAGTTTCCATGTCCATCCATGTATAGGAAAATATCATGACTTCATTTTTCCTGACAGCTGCATAGTATTCGATTGTGTATATGCACCACAGTTTCTTTAGTCACTCATCTATCATCAGACATCTGGATTGTTCCCAGATTTGGCTATTGTAAATAGCACTGCAGTGAATACAGACGTTCAGAAAACATTTTTGTGTTATGATTTTGTGTTCCTAGGGGTGTAGTACTCTTAATACTATCCGATGTCATCTTCCCGAATCCTTAGAAATACTTTAACTATCTCATCAAAATCCATGCTGTGAAGATCCTATCAGTAAGTACAAGAGAATACCATTGGAACAATGAAGAGTTCACAGATTCATCCTGTAATATATAGAGCACTGAGCCCTACCCAGTCAACTAAACAACTGTGATTCACTCAAAGAAAAATTATGGAAAATATTGAAAATTAAACAGTTTAATTGAGGAGTTGAATATTTGCTCACAATATGAGCGAATCTACACTGATTTCCCATGGATGGATGCAAAAGATAAAGTTTCTACTAATTTATAAAGAACTATGTTATAAGAGCTAATTGGTTGAAACTGCTTTTACTAGAAAAGTCCTTTTATGCATTACAGAGTTTCTATCATAAGTACCAGAGAAAAGTGATGAGTGATTAAAGGGAAGTGGGGGTGGCAAATCAGGTATGGAAGTAATTAGCCAGACAAGACAAACTATGTTGAGAACATGGCTTTTTGAAAGAAAGAGGTAAGACGGATCATGTAAGAGTCATGCACTATTTTAATGTATCAGTGGATAAGATTTATTTTGTATTTTAGTTTGTGCTTATACAGACACTCAACTTGAGGTATCAAGGAGAAAAATTCAATAAATCATTATCTGCTAAGTTAACAAATACAATATAGTCTTTCCCTCCTTTTGAGTGTTGACATTAATCAAAAGCAATTAGTCCCAACTACAAAATGGTTTATCCAGAGAGAATAACATAAAAAGGTCAAATTGGTGAGCATCTTAATGGCAATTCCAAGGATAACAACCCCTTTGAAGCCTCTAGAGGAACCCCTAGAGGGTCCCCTTCAAGAAGAAATCAGCCTAATTTTCTGTATGAGAGGCAAAGCATGTTGGGTCCTATAATAAGTATATGCATACATGATCCCTTTCTCTAGTCTCTCAACTTCATATAAGTGATAAATTTGTGTGTATATACATATATGTGTATGCACATAGAGAATGCTCAGTAAGAAAAGCTTCTAGAAAGGAAAAGATCCCTTTTGTCAACTTTGCATCCAAAGGCACAAGAAGATAAAATTGGACTTTGCTCACAGTATATAAAGAAAAATTCTAAATAAAATACGGATCTTCAGCTAGTTAGGAAGTTTAAAAAAAGAAGTTCAGAAGCAAAAGAGCACTTCTTAACTCAATGTGGAAAAAAAATTGCCTTAAGCTTAAAAAAATATGGATACAAGGAGCTGGATAGAAATAGAGCACATAGGGGGCTTGCTTCACATGAGGTTGACCCCAGTTAAATACCCAGAACCCAAAAAGGTCCCCTTAATCCTTCCAGGAGTGATCCCGAGAAGCAGAGCCAGGAATAAGCCCTGAGCACAGCAGGGTGTGCCTCCTCCCCAAAATAAAAGGAAAACGAAAAAAAAAAAAGGACATGTTAAAATGACATGGAAAAAATCACTTTAATCTTGCTAAGGGAATTGCTTCTTATTTGTTGCTATCTTTGCAACAGGAAAGCAAACAAGCTTGATACTTATCAAGAAATGCTCTTGAAAGAACCATTAGAGAATAGACTGAGACAGGTAATAGAGGAAGAACAAACAACAGAAGTGATGAAAAATGATCAAAGAGGAAACTAAAGAGGTTTTGGATGCCATCTAGTTTGAATTATGAGTCTTTCTTTAGTTTCTGTATGCAGTAAGAAGCAGTAAACAAGATTGAATGTTCTGAATGAGGGAGACTCAGATTACTAGTGCCAGAAAAGCCAAGCCTGCTGAAAAGATTACTCTGAAGTTGAACATTTAGTCCTTGAGCAAGACTTCTAATGGGACTAGAGAAAATGAACTGTTGAGACTGACAATTAGAACCTTCTGTAAATTAGCAAGTCAAAGCAGGAGATTGGTTGCAGTAAACCTACAGAGAGTAGGGGACTTGATTTGCATACTGCCATGCCAGGTTCCATCTCCAGCAACCTATATAGTCCCCTGAGCTTGCCAAGAGAGGTCAATGGCACCAAGACTGGAACTGATAATCCTGAAGTAAAGGAAACTAAACAAAAGATAAGGCAAACAGTGCAAAATGATGTTATTCTGTGTGATCTAGAAAGATTTAAGTCAGTTCTAAGCCAGTGGCAATGCTTCTAGACATGCATGAGCGAAGAGAAGCCCAGCAAAAATCATTACTGGCAAGAACATCAGTGAAACTGGTGCTTAGGTAAAGTAAGTACCTTACATTTCTCAAGTCCAGAGACAGGAGAAATGCATTTAAATAGCGACTCACAGCCAAGCCTGCATCCTACACAAGGGCAAATCCCAAGGAGAGAAAGTGCTAAGGAATTCACTCCTCAAGCAAGGACTCGGGAATTGGGTCTGTATGCGAATCAGAGCAGAAAGTCTAGTGCAGAAGTCCTAAGGAGTCACCTCTGAAGACTGGGTCTGTCCAATGAAAACTGGGATAAAATCTGACGTAGGCAGTCATCAGGGCTCGTTCAAAGCATTTGAAGCCTTCTAGGCCAAGAACTATTTCTAAAATCAAACCTAAATCCTAGGAAATAAAAATCTGATTCAAGCAAAGTCCTTTTCAGCTCAGAGGCCTTAAGCTGTGGAATTTCAGTTCCTATCACTCTCATAAGCAATTTTGTCTCCCAAGTGACAAAAATGCCTAGAGGTCCTTTTGGTGGTCAAACTGGAAAAATGGTCACTAGTGTCTCATTAACAGAACCTTGAGCTACTGTGGATTTAGCTACAAGGCATAGGACAGCCCCCTTAATGATCTTCCCCAAAGTGACAATAGTGTTTGTATAGCAAGGACACTGCTGTCAACAAGGATGAACCTAGCAGGAACTAACACCAATGACTAACAATAGAAAAAGCATGATTATCTGAGGAGTATCCATTCATTCATTTCCTCAGCCTTTCTGTAAATAGCATTTATTTTGTGCCAGAAACTAGAGGAGGTCCTAGATATGGTGCTTAAGAAGGCCTTCCCTCAAGAAGCCATTTGCCTAAAACTTTACAATCTTAATTTTTATCAAAAATGTCAGATTTGAGGCTGATAATGCAGCTGGGAAAATAACTACATTTAAGAGGCTTTTGGTTTCTATCCTAGCATCTCTCAAGTGTCAAAAATAATTCATTATTTCTTTATCTTCTATACTTTTCCAGATAGTTTAAATTATTCCCTTAGACAAGCTCAGTCTGAGTCTAAGATTAGAGTGGCATGCTTTCAAAATGTGTGAAAGATTACCAATAATTTTCAAGAGCAATGACTTCAAAGTCCACGAAAGGTGAAAATCAAAGACGAAAGGAAAAAGTATGCCTGGTCCAACTTCATAAATAACTCTTAAGGAACCTCCACAATTTTTTCACAAACCAATAAAAACATTACATTTTAAAATGCAGCTTATAAGTATTTTAGAACAAGCTCACTACTCTATATAACTCACTTTGCAATGTATCAAGTACATTTTGGGTTGGGGTTGGATAAAAGATGAGATTTGGATCAAAATGTATAAATCAAAAAATAGTATAAGGTCACTGGGAGATGTTAGATCGTAGATTTACTATAAAATCCTACAACTTACCTTTGTTTTCAAATGTATAGTGGGATGTTGAGGAAAATAGAACTTAACTCTCCACTCCTTGCTTAGAAAAAGAAATCCAATACAAACCCAATGGGTTTAAGTGACCCATAAGAGTATTTTTGATCAAAATGAAATAAACATTTGCTTCAGGAGCAGAGCTTCAATGAGGTACTTGGAATATGGTCCACAGATTGAAGCATTGACCTCACCTGAAATCTGGTCAGAGATGCAGAATCTCAGAACTCAAGATATTCTCAAATGAAATTTTCACTTTAACAAGAATGAAATGCATATATTCATTACAATTGGAGAGGTGTCAGAGTAACAGAAAAATCAATGGTGTAATTGGCCCAAGTTCTACTTTCAATTAATTTAAAAAAGTAGATAGTTGATAGATAGATGATAGATGGATAGATAGAGATAGATAGATGATAGATTGATGAAAGATAGATAGATAGATAGATAGATAGATAGATAGATAGATAGATAGATAGATAGATAGATAGATAGATAGATGATAGAGAGGCTTATGATGTTCCTGGCATTATTTTAGTTTTAGTTTCTAGGCTTACTTTTTTGTTTAGGGGTCTCAGTGGTTCTCACTCAGTGGTTAGGAACTACTCCCAGCAGTGCTCTAAGTGGTCTTTCACTGTCAGAAATAGAGTCAAGCCTTCTATATACAAAGAATTCACTCTGGCCCTTTGGGCTATCACCCTGCTTCATCTAGAAGTGTTTAAAATGCTAATAAGACAAAGCCTTGCTTACATTTTAGTGGAGGAGAAAAATCAATAAACAAGAAACAATTTTTAGAAAATCTATGTGTAATGTAGGAAAAAAAAGGCAAGACTATAAGAAAAACTGAGCAAAAGCTATTTGAACTTGGGAACTCAATAGAAACTAAGGAAATTCCTGAATACTGAGATGATAGCATGAGGGGAGAGGGTATGAGAAAACAGAACTGCAAACTAACAGCAAATGTAAAGCCAGAAGCAGGAGCAGAACTGAGCTCCTTGCATCAGCTCTTGCAAACAGTGATCTTCAAAGTCAAGATTTGGGGCCAAATCAGAAGCCTTTCTCATTACATGATCAGAGCGCATGGTTTAAAATCCAAAGATAATTAAACTTTTCCATCAATCCTAAAGTCACACCTTTCTAGCACTATGCTACTGACAAGAAGATAATGGGTAACCTGCCATTGCGCTTCCAGTTCTTCCTCTAACTAATTTTCTATTCCAATTATATCCAAAGGAGTTTAATTCATCAAACCTTCTTCATTCTCTTACACCCCACCCTTAAAATAAGCTATTCCTACCCATAATTCTTTTCATCTTGCTAAATTCTGCTCATCCTCTAGGTCTCAGCATTTATCATGAATTTATATTGGCAAGGCCTTCCCTGCATTGTACTGTAAAGTTGTACTTATTCGTGTGCCGCCCCTGGGGATATTGAGAAATATTGGAAAAGGTCAGGAGATAGTCCAATGCTTAAAGTATGTATCTTACAAGTATAAAGAAAACCATAAGTTGGATCACTGGTGCCACATGAACGTGCTGAGCACAACTTGGCAAACTCTGTTATTTCTATCTAACTGCTCTGTTGTCTGAGTTTCCTGGCTCCACAAGCAATTTATGACTCGACTGTGGCTAGGTGGAAGCATGATCCACAGCAAACCCAGCCACTCGGATGATATGCAAGCACCACACAGTGACTAGAAGTACAGACCCCAGCAAGCTTACGGGCAAATGCTGTACTTGAAGTAGCTCCAGTCCTTCGAGCACAGTCCTGCAACCCAAGGATGCAGAAGCACCACTGCCAAGCTTGCATGCAACTTCAATCCTCCCAGCACTGGTATCAACAGAGGGAAGGCAAGAGGTTAAAAAAAATCAGGAGTCACATGCATGTTGTTCAACTTTGCTAATTCATAACCATGTGACAGTTTCCGCCACACAATAGATATGCGATGGTTGTTTATAATAAATCCATGCAATTTCCGATTGTCCCTCTATTCATTTTTAAGGCCTGCGCAACTATCTTTAGTTCTATCTCAATACGCTTTATTTCATTTTGTTTTTTTACTATGGAAGGAGCAGCTACACTCTTGGTAGATCATATATGGGACCAGAGATTGAATCCAGGGTGATAGCATGTGTCACACTCCTTTCCTGTCTCTCGGTGTCACACTCCTTTACTGTCTCTCTAGCACTTCAATCAATTTTCCAATGAACCTTTTTAACAAGAAAAAATGTCCTTGAAATTTTAGAAAGAATTAAAGACTTGTTTTCCTGATACTTTTGAGAAGGGGTTCCCAGGAGTGAATAGGGACCACTTCTGGGTGCACTCAGCTTACCTAGGCACTGCTGCTGGGGACCAGGGTTACCAGGACCACACCTGGTAGTGCTCAGTCTATACCTGTGCCCATATCTACACCTGCTAGTGCTGGGGTAAGGTTAGACTTAATGTTACCCCCCCAACTTCCTCCCCTACAGCTGGGAGGGGTCTGTGGTTGGTAATTAGAGTGGCCTGGGGAAGGGGTGAGAGAGCAGCTGTAAGGAAGACCAGCGGGGAGAGAAGAGACATAGATTGGGTGCAGCGAGGCTGGTTAGTTTGGAGGCCATGTGAGGAATATGTACATGGCAGTTAGGACCTAGTAAAGTTGGATGACTCCTGAAACATCATCTGCTTTCCATAGATCGTTTCCATACCTACAGACCCACCAGACCGTAGGGCAGGGGTCTCAAACTCAATTTACCTGGGGGCCGCAGGAGGCAAAGTCGGGGTGATCCTTGAGTGCAAAGTCAGTAGTAAGCCTTGAACAGTGGGGGGGTGTGACACAAACAACTAAACAAAACTAAACAAAACTAAACAAAACAAAAAGAGATTCCTCTAGGGCAGGGCCACAAAATGTTGTAAGGAGGGCCGGAAATGACTCCGGGCCGCTGCAGGGGCTGAAAGGCCTCAACGTCCATCCAACCACCTCTAGGACTTTATAATTAATATTTAATATAACACTTAAGGCATATACAAGGTTGTGCTTCAACCCTCTGAGTTCTCTTCCTAACATTCTTTTTTTAATCTTTATTTAAACAGCTTGATTACAAATATGATTGCAGTTGGGTTTCAGTCATGCAAAGTATACCCCCCTTCACCAGTGCAACATTCCCATCCCCAATATCCCAGATCTCCCTCCTCCCCACCCCACCCCCGCCTGTATCTTCCTAACATTCTAACATTCAAGAAAGAAAAATTTCCCCCAAGAATCCTTAGGAAGGGAACCACAGTATTATCGGGGTGGGGGTGGATGGCGAGAGGGATGTTTTTTACATCCAGGAATCCTTGACTCTTGTTACAACTGAAATAAATACACTGCCTTAGTCATCACTATTCTCTTAAACCAGTTTGAGGAAACATGTTTTGCTTTTTGTTTTAAAGAGGAACAGATTGCTCAGAGTTGTGGGAAGAGCCAGACATGAATCAAAGAACCCTTCCTCTTTCAAGAAGGGCTTGCTCTCTGCCCGGTTCTGAGATACTGACTGAAATGCAGATGAAACGAACACTTTTTCTTCTCTCGGGAGACGCGGATAGTGTTGAAAAGTGATAGAGTTTTCCACTAGTCGGCTGAGGAAGAGAGTTGGGGAGGTTGCTCACCCACACACTTAGGAACTGAATTCAAGTGGTTTGAGTTTATACTGGGAGAGCAAAAGGGTTGAGAAGTGGTTCTTCAGTTGCCTGGACAAACTCAGCTCATTGTAGAATGATCCACGGTGGCATTGGCAGCTGATATTTGCTCCAAAAACCCTTCTGGCATTTCTTCTGACTCTGAACCAGCATGTACTTAAAAAAAAATTGGAGGTGTGTAAAGGGAAACCAATATAGACTGTGCCCTTCCAAAGGACCAAGCACTGTGTTTTACATGCTTATTTAATCAACCTGATTGAATAATCTACAGACCATGTGAGCTATTTGTTTTTATCTTCATGTTCCAAAGACATGGATGTTTTGATAAAGCACCCTTCTTAATCACTTCAAATAATAGGTTCAGACCCAATTCTGTTTGCTCTAACTACCAGTATTTTTTCTTCTCGCACTGGGGGACTTGCGCCTTAAAATGACAAGAGTGTGTCCGACCGTTTAGAGGTGGCACAGAAGTTTAAAAGGTTCTACATGCTCATAACATCATAACAATGACACTTATGTAGGTGACCGACAGTTGGTCTTGGCCAGAATATTATTTCCAGCTGTACTCATAAAGGAGCATTTTTCTGACGCAGCATTTTGACAAAGGTTTCCTACTTGCTTCACTAATCCAGCTTTCTTTAACAACTCAGAACCATTTCAACTCCAGAAATTAAATGTTCCCATCTTAAATTACACCTTTATTTTCTTCATGGTATTTCTTTCAAAGCACTATGTAACCAGGTAACTGTACATGTGATTGCCTAGCTTAGATCGGCCTAAGTGTGATTTATTAAATGTAAAGGTATGTTTTTATTTTTCATCCTTTAAGTCAATATTACAGTCAATGTTTCTTTTATTGGTTTTTTTGGGCCACACCCAGTGACACTCAGGGTAAAGTTACTCCTGGCTATGCACTCAGAAATAACTACAGGCTTGGGGGACAATATGGGATGCCAGGGATCCAGGGATCCAAGCAGGTCTGTCCTGGGTCAATTGCATGCAAGGAAAATGTGCTACCACTGAGCTATCATTCTGACCCCTGTAAAGTCATTTTTAATAGCTCTAACCACTAAAAAGTTCTCTGGTATTGTATATTTTATAGAATATGCATTTGAATAATCAGTTATTCTCCCCCAGTGCAGCGTGAGTTCCAATGGGATCCCAATACATAAAGAATGGTGTTCTTTTATGTATTGTTTAACCCAAGGCCTGGCACACAAGGCAATTCATTAAATGTTGGATTGATCTTGCAAGTATCACAACTATGAAAACAACTAGAGATCATTCAATTTGGTAAGAACTGTTTTTAAACACCATTCAATATGAGGTATTAGCACATAAAAACAATTCATCAACTTTCCAACAGGAGTATGATAAACTTTTAGGAATGAGTGAAAAATTGCCAGATGGAGAAGAAAGACTTCTGAAAAAAGAGAAACTAAAATAAATGCAAGAAGGCAGACGGGTGTCATAAAAAACTAGATGGAAACACAAGGATTCATCTTCTTGAACTTTTATGGAAGGCAGGCAGAGGGGGGGGAAAGAATAGAACAAGAGTCAAGGGAGCTAAGAACTTGAATTGACACTATCAAAGTGTTCCTACTTCTATACAATCTATCATTGTTCAAGATAGTGTTCAAATGCTCAGGGGTGCATTTATGGCCATCTTCTTAGACAGTCTACTCCTCATAAGACCCTTTAAGTCTTTAGGGCAGGTGAAGCTACACAACCCTTTTGGGCCAAGATCTTTAATGCAGAGGAAGCCTGGCAGGAAAATAAAGCACTTCTTATCTGACAGTGAAAATGAAACATTTGCACATAACAATATCCTGGAACTAGTCTTTTAGAAAATCCCCTGGCCAAGGACAATGAGAAGTAACATGGAACTAATAAAACACCCTTTCCATAGTGTGAGAACTGCTAAACCACGGATTCTAAATTTTGGGCTATTGCACCGCTAACCGATTAAGTACAGTTCTCTGGAGATCAAATAGTTTCTTGTGCTGTTTCATTCCTCGTGTGATTTCAATGTGCAGCAGACATTAAAAAGTGTTGGCCTGGGGCCCGGGAGATAGCATGGAGGTAAGGTGTTTGCCTTTCATGCAAAAGGTCATCGGTTCGAATCCCGGTGCCCCATATGGTCCCCCGTGCCTGCCAGGAGCAATTTCTGAGCATGGAGCCAGGAGTAACCCCTGAGCACTGCCGGGTGTGACCCAAAAACCAAAAACCAAAAAAAAAAAAAAAAAAAAAAAAGTGTTGGCCTCCATGAATGGAGAAATTGGTGGGTAACAGAGACAGACTGTGATTTGGAAGTTATAGGTGAATGATCCCCGTGGGTGTTGGCTATGGCTCACATCAGCATAACCCTCACAGATTAACCCGTTAGTTGTAAACAAATGAAATCAACCATGTTTGAATCCTGGCAACCAGTAACTAATGGATCATTGTTACATAATTGAAAATTACAACCTATTCCTATCCTGATGTATAATTCCTACTCTGATGCAATGCTCCTCCTGGGAAATCATGACACTATAAAGGATTGTGTAGTATGAAGTGTGAGATAGCACAAGCTTGCAATTTCACAGATTACTTGCCCATTCAATTGTATCAGTCTCCAATACCAGCTACACTCTCGAAGCTTTTGTTGAACAGAAGTACCAAATAGCAAACTGTAAAAGAAACCTTAATGCTTTTTAAAGAAAGTACAGCTTTCAATAAAAGTCAAATACTTTAAAATCAATAGATACATACAAATATTCTCTAAAGAGTGGAAATAGGGGGCCAGAGCAATAGCACTATGGGGAGGGTACTTGCCTTGCATGTGACAGACCAGGGTTCGATCCCCGGCATCCCATATTGTCCCCTGAGCCTGCTAAGAGTGGTTTCTTGGGGCCGGAGCAATAGTACAGTGGGTTGGGCATTTGCCTTGCACACTGCCAACCAGGTTTGATCCCCAGCATCCCATATGGCCCCCTGAATTAGTCACGAGTGATTTTTGAGTGCAGAGCCAGGAGGAACTCCTGAGTGCCACTGGGTGTAGCCCAAAACTAAAATAAATTTTTTGAAAAAGAGTGGAAATAGCTAGGATTTCTTTTCTCCAAATTAAAAGCTTTTCCTTGAAGTCTTTCCCAAGGTTGAATTGTTTCTTTAACATTACCTTTGCAATTGATATTAGTATAGGATATTTATAAAATTCTATAAACCCATAAATCTTAAAAGGAAGCATTTAATAATAACTAGTTAAAATGTATGTTACAGGAGTGATAGCACAGCAGTAGGCCGTTTGCCTTGCAAGCGAGGATCGATCCCCGATGTCTCATATGGTTCCCCAACCCAAGAGTGATTTCTGAGCACAGGAACAGGAATAACCTCTGAGCTTCATTGAGTGTGCCACACACACACCCCAAAAATTAATAAAAATGTGTTTTATGGGGCCAGAGCAGTGGTGCAAGTGGTAGGGTGTCTACCTTGCTAACCTAGGACAAACGTGGTTCAATCTCCCGGGACCCCATATGGTCCTCCAAGCCAGGAGTAATTTCTTTTTGCTTGTTTGGTTATTGGTTTTGGGCCACACCCGTCAGCACTCAGCAGTTACTCCTGGATCTGTGCTCAGAAATCGCTCCTGGCAGGCACGGGGGACCATTGGGATGCTGGGATTATGGGATGCCAGGATTCGAACCACCGTTACTCCTAGGTAGCCAGCTTGCGAGGCAAATGCCCTACCACTGTGCTATCTCTCCAGTCCCACTCAGGAACAATTTCTGAGTGCATACCCAGGAGTAACTCCTGCACATCACAGAGTGTGGCCCAAAAACAACAACAAAAAAGTGTTTTATTATGTATCTACTTTCAAAAAGGGCAGTGTTCTTCCTGAAAATCTTGATGGAGCAGTGAATATTTGATACTTAATTTACAAAGCAACCCTGCAATAGAATTGTCTGAAGATTCAGGTCATAAGATTAACGTCTTTTAGAAATGGCATGACCATACTTCCAGTGTTCTCTATAATTATAAACAAACAAAATCTTTAGTCTGGGAAGAAAAAAATAGCAGTGCTTAAAATCATAGAGCAGCATTGCTCTCCGCATAAAAATCCTGAGAATGTTTTGTGTTTATAACAGTATTTCCTCTTTTGTTGCACACCTGAGCCATAATTCATCAAGTTGCTACACATAAATGCTTCTCAACGTTTTGTTGTTGCACTGCTTGAATACACCCTATAAATTTGCCTTTTTTTTTTCAAGAACCTTGATAGCTCTAGGAATAAAACTTGGGAACTGTGGATTATCCTAAAAATTATAGCTGTGTCAATCCTATTTACAATAGTGCCAATGAATCTCAAATACTTTAGAACCTCAAATAATGAGATGAAAGGTCTATACAAATAAAACTACAAAACACTGCTTCAAGAAATAAAAGAAGACACAAGGAAATGGAGATATATACCCTCTCATGAATTGGGAGGATATATATCATTAAAATAGCAACACTCCCCAAAGCATTGTACAGATTTAATGTAATCCTGATAAGATTAACCATGACACTCTTCAAGGAAGTGCAACAAACATTCTTGAAATTCATTTGGAGCAATAAATATCCACAAATAGCTAAAGCAACCCTTAAGGAAAAAAAGATGGGAGGAATCACTTTCCCCAATTTTAAATTGTATTTCAAAGAAATAGTCATTAAAACAGCATTGTATTGGAATAAAGACAGATCCTCAGATTGATGGAACTGACTTGAGTATTCAGAGAATTCCCCCAGACAATCAATTAATCTTAAATAAAGGGGAAATAAATGCAAAATGGAACAAGGAAAGCCTCTTCAACAGTGATGCTAGGACAACTGGTCAGCCACATGCAAAAAAATGAACTCAGACCTCCATCTAACACCAGGCAAAAAGGTCAAATCAAAAATGGATTAAAGACCTTGATAGCAGACCAAAACTATAAGGTATATAGAAGAACATGTAGACAAAACACTCTATAACATTATGACTAAGGTATGTTCAAGGAGGAAACAATAGTGCCCAAACAAGTGAAAGCAGAGATAAACAAATGGGACTACATTAAACTGAGAAGCTTCTGTACCTTAAAGGAAACAGTGACTAGGATACAAAGGCTACCCACAGAATGGGAGAAACTATTCACCCAATACCCATTAGATAAGGGGCTAATATCTAAGATATACAAGGTATCAACAGAACTTTACAAGAAAAGAACATCTAACCTCATTCAAAAAATGGGGAAAAGAAATAAACAGACACTTACTCAAAGAAGAAATACAGATGGCCAAGAGGCACATGAAAAAATGCTCCACATGACTAATCATCAGGGAGATGCAAATCAAAACAACGATGAGGTACCACCTCACACCACAAAGGCTGTCACTCATCACAAAGAGCAAGAACAATCAGTGTTGGCAGGAATGTGGGGAGAAAGGAACTCTCATTCACTGCTAGTGGGAATGCTGTCTAGTTCAGGCTTTTTAGAAAAAATATATATATTCCTCAAAAGCCTGGAAATTAAACTCTCACATGATATAGTAATAATACCCTAGGAACACAAAAACACGATGCAAAAATGCCTACATACCTATGTTCATTACATATACATGGATGGACATGGAGACTATTGTGTTGAGTGAAATAAGTCAGGGGAAGAGAGATAGGCAGAGAATAGTCTCACTCATCTGTGGTGTTTAAGAAAAATAAAAGCCAGGAGTAACTCCTGAGCGTCACCGGGTGTGGCCCAAAAAAACCAAAAAAAAAAAAATAGAAACAGAAAAGACATTATTGTAATAATGCCCAGAGACAATAGAAATGAAGGACAGAAAGACCAGTCCATAATATGAAGCTTACCACAGAGTGGTGAGCAGTTAGAGAAACAACAGCATTAACAACTATCATGACAATGATAGTGAGAGCAAGAAATAGAATGCCTATATCAAAGATGGGCAGGGCATGGCAGAGAAGGAAAATGGGGGACTTCGGTGGCAGAAAAATTACACTACTGAAGGGAGGGCATTTCAGTTTTATGAGTGAAACCATACTATGAACATGTTTGTAACCATGGTGTTTAAATCAATTATTTTTAAGGTAAATAAATAAAATTTAATATATATATATAGATATATATATAGATATATATAATTTGAGAGGGGAGGGACATGGGAAGAAGGGCGTGCTGGTTCTTACCAAATCCTTTCCTGTTCTGGAGGCTAGCTCTTTCCAGCATGGGGTTTGGGGAGACCAGACGAAAGGCCTTCTCCCTAGCTTGGGGGGTGCTGGGAGTTGCTGGGTTACACTGGGTTGTGCTTAGGCAGTCACTGGCAACCTTTTTCTCACCGGTCTCCATTTTCAAAACTGATCATTTCTACAAGCTCATTTCTAGTCCTTCACTCCCTCACCCCCAACCATGATTGCCCCACATTTACCCTTTTTACCTTCGGTACTGCACAGGCCAAATCACAGACCAAAGTGGTGCACCAGATTTAACACCCCACAACTATTTCAAAAGACATAAAAGGGACATGGATATGTCTTTTGAATATCTTTTTTTTTTTTTTTGGTTTTTGGGTCACACCCGGCAGTGCTCAGGGGTTACTCCTGGCTCCATGCTCAGAAATTGCTCCTGGCAGGCACGGGGGACCATATGGGGCACCGGGATTCGAACCGATGACCTTTTGCATGAAAGGCAAACGCCTTACCTCCATGCTATCTCCTGGGCCCCTCTTTTGAATATCTTATATGTATTTCCTTAACAGCTATAACTCTTACTAAATATTCTCTTATACAGTGATGATTTTCTTACTTTTTGTCTGTTCTTCTCTTTGTGATCGGTTCAATAAGGAATCCCTCAGTAGGAGTCCCTCAGTTTAAAGTTTATGTTAGAACCAAGTCACAGGGACTGTTGGACTTTTTTCTAGCAGCCCCCATATGCACCAATAACACCATATGGCATTTTCCTCTTTTGTATAGGCACATTAAAATGGAAAATACTATACATACAAACAAGTTCTTATCTAATAGCGATAGGAACACACAAATCTTGTAATGCAATGGGACCTTACACCCTGAACATTGTCATAATGACCTGGCTCAGGCCTCAGAAAAATGGGTATTCTCCATTCACCCCGAACCAGGGATGCTAGCTACAAAACAACAAAGGCTGTCTATAACATCACCTGGAAGCAATCCTCCACCAGAGAAGACCCTACCACTGCTCTGACATTGACCTACTCAAAAGAGACTTCCCTTAACACCCAGAAGACATAACAACAACAACAACAACAATGACCTGCTTTCAGGGCTCTCTGCATTGCCCTCTAATTGTGAGGTGAAACTAGAAGACACTCCACATCATCCTGACTTCGATATAGGATATGCACAGATCCCAGGATCTTTAACTACAGAAACCTGACACCAACAATGACCACTGTGAAAAATAAAAGTGTGTTGGCACTACAGACAATGACTTGGGTTGGACAACCTCATATGCCTGGAACCTAGAATTGGTCTTATGCCAGAAAACTTCAGGGGAAAGGTCTCCTTGTATTTAAGCCAAGGCTTTTCCTTTCCATGTACCCCATATTTTGCTGAGGATATGCAAACAATTGCCACTCTAACACCGTTTTTGCTGTGCTCCTTTGGCTCTAATCCTTAAGAAGAAAACACTTTAACTTTCAAGATTAACTTAAATTAATATGCATGTGCATGGAACTGTAAAAAATATACTATGCCTTCAGTGTTAAAGAAGGTACATAAATTGTGTGGCTTTAGATTGCTTTGTGTACTGCTAAGAAATGTTATAATGTACTACAATATGGGACTTGAGAGACAAAGTAATTGTGCATGTGTTTCGTTTTATTTTTCTTAATGTGTTTCGGCTGAAAGTTCAAAATTAAGGTGTCAGCAAGGGGATTTCTTCTGAGAATTCTGTTGATTGGGTGATTGTCCTCTTTCTTTGCATCTTTGTTCTCATAAAAAAAAAGAAGAAGAAGAAAGAATGGCTATTTCTGCTGGTCCTATTCTGTAAGGATTGTTCTATGTAGCATTTACTGTTACTTATGTTGAACTGGATTTGGATTTTTAAATAAAAATTAACCATTCTCTAAATATATATATAATTTGCATAACTAGAAAAGCTTGGCATTATGGCTTACCAACATTTCTTATCACTATAATTTATAGGAATGTCATGATAAAAATCATAAATATTTTTATCTAATAAAAATTAATTTGGTTAGGTTTTTTTTTTTCAGTTTTTGAACCACACTGGCTATCTTCAGTGCTTAGTTGGCCCCGCAGGGTTTGAGGGACCACACTATGATGGGAACTTTCCACATGCAAAGCACATAGTTTAGCTCTTTGATCTACTAGAGCCACACTTAGCAGTGGAAGTATCTGGGATTAAACACAGGACCTTACATATGTATGCAAGACCTGTGCTCTACCACCTGCATCACATCATTGACCCTTCAAAGTTTTTTTTAAGCGCAACTACTTTAATTATTTCAAGCACCATTCATTCCATAGTAGTCACTCCTAGCTTCCTTACACTTCTTTTATCTGCTTCTAACTCTTTCACAGTTATATTTAAGGTAGATAGCGATAGTGAATTAGGGCCTTTCCCACCACCAGCGCTGACATCCCTCCACCACAGTTCCCAGCATGCATCCCATACCTCCACCCTTAGCCTCCTGGACCGCTAAAGCAACAAGTCCCTTTTGTGTATAGCTTGTTGTAATTTGAATCCTTTTGTTTTTGAGAGAAAATTTTTTCCTGCCAGAATTTATGGTTTTTAGTTTTTTTAGGGTTGGGTACACCCACAGTGCTCAGGAATGACTCCTGTCTCTGTGCTCAGGGTTTATTTTTCAATCGTTCTTAAGAGACTTTACACAGTACAGGAATCAAACAGTTTGGCTGTAAGGGAGGCAACTGTCTTACCCAATGTACTCTTCAGTTCAGAAGTTAGGTTTTTAATCACATTATTGACTTTGGGGGGGGGGGGTTGGGGCTACACCCAGTGGTGCCCAAGAGTTACTCCTGGCTCTGTGCTCAGAAATCGCCTCTGGCAGGCACAGGGGACCAATGGGATGCCAGGATTCAAACCAACGTCAGCCCTGGGTTGGCTGCTTGCAAGCAAATGCCCTATCCCCATGCTATTATCTCTCTGGTCCCTTTAATCACATTATTTAACAGGATGCTATTTTCCAGATATTTTAAAGTAGGCAATGAAACTTATTTTCAATAAAAGATGTTACTATTGGACTAGTGATATCATTCATCAATAGAGCATTTATTCTGCAAATGTGAGAATTTAATCCCTAAGACTAAAAAAAGTTTTTCATTGTAATCTAAAAAACACAATTGTTCTGGAGGAACAGAAGACAAAGAGCAGAGTTCCCCCCACCTCATTATGTTCTATCCTGTTATATTCTCTCTCTTTCTGTTCCTGGGGAGACCTGCACATGATTACTATAAATAAAGTAATCACTATATTTATAATTACTATAAAAATACTTTCAGGGTCCAGGGTGGGTCTCGGAGGTAGAGAGCATACCTCACATGTGTGAGGGTTTTGTTGTTTAGCTTTGCAAAATAAACTTTTCAGTAAAAAACATTTTGCTTACATTTCCTATCAGCTATATACAGTATCACTATGCATCCCTAGTAAAAGATAAAGCCCTGTAATTAAGTTATTCATCTCTCTCCTTTCCTAAGTGAGAGTTGACTCTTTTTCAGTCCTTTTCTTCATTATTATTAAAATTTTAAATATCATACTTAAAATGCTTTGTCTATTGACGTTAGATAACATCTCATCCCTCTGCCAACTAAAATAGCTCCCATGAACTTCACACACACCCCTCCCAAAATTCCAATACATGACTTCTAACATCTGACTGTAGCGTTCCCATCGCCATCGTTCCCATTTTCCAGACGACTCTGTTTTGTAATGTTCTCAACTTCCTTACTGTATAGTCTAGGAATACAAAGTTCATTTTAGAGCCCAAGTTCCTAAGATGTAATAAGAAAGCTCGTTTACATTCTTTTAAATGGCCCCACTCAAAAGAGAAACAGACAGGTGTGGGTGGGAGTGGACAACAAGGAACATAGTCCTTCATTTCAAAAAGCAGAAAATATAAATTCAAATACTGTATTGAGACGAAAGAGAAACGATTTCCTTCAGAAACTTAAGAGGTCTTTAGAGTTTTTGCTGCTACAAATGACTCTGATTTTATTCCATGAAATAATACAACAGACATCACCATATTTAAACTCTACAAGAACTATTTTCAATGAGAGGCAGCTAGTTTCAAGAGCTTTGAAAATTCCGGACCATACAGAAAAGCAGACACTGTGAGATAGATGCTAACATTATTGTCGACCAATCAAGTTATCCTCGCAGCCTCTTCCTCATGCTATCTTCTGCCTTTTCTGAGCCTTCCTGCAAGACTAACAACAACGACGACGACAACAACTATGGCGACAACAAAACCGTTCCAATCCACCTCCTTTCTTTGGCATTATCTCCCTCTGTAAATGATTTTCTCAGAAATTCACCAGTTCTCTTGAGCTCACTTTAGTTTCCATGTAATTGGCCAGTAATTTAACATTCATGTTGAAGAACGTGCTGAAAACTGATGCAGGAAGAAAATTTTCATTAGTGCCATATTGTCCATGGCTTTCATAAGTGGTGATAAGGCATTATGAATTCAAAAGTAGAATAGATTATAACAGAACAGTGCTAGGAAGAGAAATTAAAAAAAAGCCATAGAGGGATCTGGGTTATTATCCTTCTCTGGATAAAATTTTTTCTTCAACATTAGTTGCTATAATTTGACTGAGGTCAAGGGTGGCTTAATTCAAAAGTCAGAGGGCACAGTTGAATGAGCTTTCAAAGTTCTATCTAGTGAAGGTACATGAATCATGACTGATCAAGTGTTTAACTTGAGGGAGGACGGGTTTGATTCATATCTGGCTATACTCAGGACTTACTCCTGACTTTGTGCTCAGGATCACTCCAGGGAGTGCTCAGGAGTACTGCAGGGGATCAAACATGGGTTGGTTAGACACATGCAAGGCAAGCACCTAACCTGCTATAATGTCTTATGCATTCAGGTATAAATTTAGGTATGACTTAGAAGGCCACAGAGCAGGAAATTCTTTATAATCGACCATGTTGTTTTCCCAGTATCTGCAGTAAACCTTCTGGAAGTAAAAAAGTTTAAGCAGTGATTCATCAAACAGGGTTAATAGAGTATACACACCAAGCAACTTTATATTATTCCAGTCTTCCTTTATAAGGTTAACCGATGGGAAACATCCTTCCCCTGACTTGGACAATATTCAAAAAGTCCCACAATTCTTCTGATCACTGAGGTAATGAAAAATCCACCTGTCCTTTCAAGTTGCAGAGGTCTTAAATTCATAATTAAAACTATCCGATTATATGCAATCATAAAATCTTCAAAACAGATATATAATTAAAACTTCTCCCTCTCCTAAAAAACAGTTGATAGGTAGGATGCCAGGAAAGCAGTTGGGATAGGGAGGAGAAATTCTCCTTTGTACCGCTCCATTTTGTAAATCTGATTTGGGTCCTTTTGTCCAAGGCCAGAGGTGTTAAGAGGAAGGAGGAGGGATTATAGAGACAGGAAAACTCTCACTTAATTAGTACTATCATAAAACAGTCCTGCAATCTCTAGTGAATAATACCAGACGCTTAGAGCTATTTTGTAGATTCTTGGAAAGAGCCCCACCACTGAGAACTTTGGCTCTTCAGCAGTTCCTTGGTCTAACTCCTTGATCTAATGCGCTCTGCTGTCGTTCATCCCTCTGAACAGCAAGCCAGCTTGTCTTGTGCCTTTTATATTTCTCAAACAAGAGGAGAAGGCTGGTCTTTTCTGTATTTCAATTGCACATCAAGTCAGGGGAGTACTTGTCATAAGACCTTTTATACTGGCTTAAGACGAGGTACAGATACCAAATGCTCCCTCTTGGGGAAAGTTAACATTCTAGAGCCATCCCAGAGCCTTACATATTTCCTTAGATCTATTCTTTTAGATTTCAGTGTAGCCAAGGGTTCAAAGAATCGGGTCACTGGTTTTGAAACAGGCTTTGAACCTTTACCTTTGATATGGAACTGCTCTCGGAAGTCTATTAACTTTATGCGCCTTAGTATTTTCAAATGCTGCATCCTCTTAAATCAAGTAGAAAAGAGATCTCTGTTCTTGAAGCATTCCCTTCCACACGGGAAAGCAACCAATGTATGAAACTGCATGAGATCAAAATGGCATTGATCACAAGTTCTGCAGATACGGCACAAATGGAAATTGGAGGTACTGTACAAATCAGGAACTATAATAATCCATTCTGCCTTATATCGAAGAACAAAGAAAGAAAACAACTAGAACAAATACATCACAGAAACTTCAGAGTTTCGTTACAGAAAAAGAATTACCATTACAAAAATATTTTTTTTGGTTTTTGGGCCACACCCAGTAATACTCAGGGGTTACTCCTGGCTATGCGCTCAGAAGTCGCTCCCGGATAGGGGGACCATATGGGACGTCGGGAGATCGAACTGTGGTCCGTCCTAGGCTAACGCCCGCAAGGCAGACACCTGACCTCTAGCACCACCACGCCGGCACCACAAAAATAATATTTAATGAGTTCCCTGAATTATCTCTAATTCTCCATTTTTATCTCTACAGGCTTAGTTAAGAACACCTCCACCCCTCACTTAGATGAATGCAATAGCTTCTTGATTTATCTGCCTGCGTTTAATATTCCTCTTCTCACCACCTTTTCCCAGATCTCTGTCAGTCTCTCAGGTATTTTTTTAAATGCTGGAATAATTCAGAGTGGGGGTAATAACAGACTCCAGTGCAATTTCTGGGGTACACTTCTATTCATTCATTTAGACGGGTAGCATTGATTGATCATTTTTATATAATTTTTTTCATCAAAGTGGATCACAAATCTTTCACAGTAACATTTTAGGTATATAGTGATATTGAATCAGGGGAGTTCCCACCACCAATGTTGTCCCCACTCCCCCCTGTTCCCAGCATGCATCCCATATCCCCCTTTTTTACCCCCAGGCTGCTAGTATAGGTGGTCCTCTCTGTGTCTAGTATGTTGTAAATTGGGTATCGATTCTGTTGTTGTTAGCTTTGGATTTGGTGCTTAAGTTTGATCCTTCTTTTATTTCTACTTAATGTTTATATGACTGTTTGGTCTTGGTACCCTCCATTATTTCCCACTCCATTTGTGAGGTGGAACAAGATGATTCAAGTTGTGAGGCCCTGTTTGAAGGAAAAGGGAAAAAATAATAAAACAACAATAATAAAATAAAATGGGGCAAAAATCAAATAAGCAAAAAATGAGAGGAGTCTTTATAGAGGCTATATCTATCAGTGTAAGAGCAGAGAAGGAAAAGAAAGAAAAACATAACAACCATACAAAAAATAAAATAAGATAAAATAAAAGATAAAAAATCAAACAAAAAACTCAAAAAGCACCAAAGGAATATAGACAGCAGCCATACAATAACCACCATCCTGAAATAAAAACAAAACAAAGCACAAAACAGAAAAAAACAGCAAACAATAACAACAATAACAAAACTAAAAGAATTTTGATTTGTGCTTCTCTTTTTTTTTCTTGCATAGGCACAGTAAATACTGGGTGATTAGAAAGGGAATTCCCTTGACCTAAGAGATACAGGGTTTCTCTGCCCTTGAAGTATACTGTTATGAGAATAACTACAAGCTCTGTACATGCTCTTTTACTCTCCCCTAGGTCCTTCTGTGGTGTCTGGAAACTTTCTGCTCTGTCCTGGGTGATAAAATCATGCCTCTGTAGCTAGAGATCTTGATATTTACACAGATAAAAGGATGGAGCCTAGGATGAAGTCTTTCTTTACGGTTCTCAGAATTGTGATCCATCACTTGTTTTAATCAGTGATCCATCATTCTTTAACTGAAAAACGAGCCATCTCACATCTGTGCTCTCAACTCATCTCCACCTAGTATATTTGGTTGGTCTGCATTCTGTGTTTATCCCCATCATCTACTGTAGAGTCAGATGGGGTAAATACCACATTTCCCAGGATCCCTTGTAAGTAGGGTTCTGAGTATGAATTCAGCTTTATTGATCAAATGCAGTTACTCAAAGACCAGAAGGTATAAGTGAAAGGAAAATCATATTTCAAGTCAAACAGCCCAAATGTTTGCTTCCTGGGGACATAGGAAGTTGTGCAGCTAGTGTTACTTCTGCTTTCTAGTACCAGGTTTCTAGTTTCAAGGGTATTATTGGAAACACTATCTCCCTGAGTCCAGTTTCTTGAGTCCTAGGTTTCAGTTACAGCATTGTGGTGTTAGAACTCAAGCACCATGGACCTCTTGATTACAACCTCCTAAATCTTTTAAGATAGTAGCTTATTTAATAGAGAACATTCTGTGAATCATTATTGAAGGTTCCCAATGGAGGCCTTTCTTCTACCTTTTTAGCAAGTTTATGAATACATGAATTCCTATTTAAATCTCTTATAAATACTTTAACTTTCTCCTTTCTTAAATTTGGTTGACCTATATAATGGACAGATATTCTAAAAGTTCAGCTTCAAATGCCCCTTTTGCTAGGACATCTGATTCAAGATACATACAAAGATTATGTATAATAATAGTACTAATACTAATAATAATAATACATTCAAGATAACAAGACAGATAACAGAAGTTGGAGGGTATTCTAGATAGAAGTGATTCTTTTTTTTTTTTTTTTGGTTTTTGGTTTTTGGTCACACCCGGCAGTGCTCAGGGGTTACTCCTGGCTCCATGCTCAGAAATTGCTCCTGGCAGGCACGAGGGACCATATGGGGCACCGGGATTCGAACCGATGACCTTTGCATGAAAGGCAAATGCCTTACCTCTATGCTATCTCCCTGGCCCCGAAGTTTTCTACTATATAATTTCATAGCACTCTGTATGAGTGACTACAATTGTATATGTCACAGAATACATATTTTATGACATTAATCTTTCTGATTGAATATCCCTATTTCTTTTCTAAATTATTATATAAACATCTAATGCTATATTTATAAGGAAATTGAGCTTTAGAAAATTAGAGTCAGTAGAACTGAGTTCAGACCTGACTATGCCAAAAGATAAACCCTAAGTATAAAGATAAGAAGACGGAAGTTTAAATGGAAATAATATATGAGGTCAACTTCACCAGAAAGAATGTTAAGGCTATGTCAATAAATAAGAAAAATGTTAAAAAAAAGATAAAAAAGAGAAAATAACAAAATAATATATATAAAACCTCACATTTAAAGGAAATAGAAAAAATAGGAAAAGCCAAAAGTCAGAGAAGGGAAGAAAATAATAATAGAGTGAAAATAAATAAATAAAAACATAAAAGATGGGTGGGGAAAAAACATAAAAGATAATATAGAAATCATGAAAACAAGAGCTGATTTTCTGTAAGGATAAGTAAAATTGATATATCTCTAGCTAGAGTCATGAAGATAAAGAATCCTTAATCAGAAGAAAAAGAAATATAAGATACCACAAAGGTACAAAAGACCTTAAAAGATAATAATGAACATCTAAATATAAACAAATTGGGCAACTTAGAATAAGTAGTAAAACAGTAGCACTATATGATTCCCAAAGACTGCTGGGAGTGACTACCAAGACCTTAGCCAGGAGAAGCCTTTGAGCACTAATGGGTTCGACCCTAGGTCCACCAAAAAAAAAAATTAGGTAAGTAAAATTAGAATTCATTTCTGATGGTATGATTTACATTAAAGCTCTAATGATACTACCTATTAAATTACAAGAAATTATAAATTAGAGAAAAATTTCAGGGAAAAATAACATTAAAACTGCATTTTTTTTTTTGGTTTTTGGGTCACACCCGGCAGCACTCAGGGGTTACTCCTGGCTTCATGCTCAGAAATTGCTCCTGGCAGGCACGGGGGACCATATAGGGCACCGGGATTCGAACCGATGACCTTTTGCATGAAAGGCAAACGCCTTACCTCCATGCTATCTCCCGGGCCCCATAAAACTGCATTTTTATATTAAAATAAAAAATTAATGGAAACAAAAATTATAAGAACATTAAATATCTAGGAATAAGCTTAAGGATAATGAAAGATCTATACAAATGAAAATTATAGAAAATTGTTAAAATTATGAAACAGAAAACTTAAAGAAATGGAAAACATGGGGCCAGAGTTGTAGTAAAGTGGTAGTGCATTTGCTTTGCATGCAGTTGACCCAGGATGGATGTGGGTTCAATCCCCAGTATCCCATATGGTCCCTGAGCCAGGAGTGATTTCTGAGTGTAGAGCCAGGTGTAACCCCTGAATGCTACAGGGTGTGCCCCCTCCAAAACAAAACAAAAAAAAACAAATAAGGAAAAACAAAAACAAACAAAAGAAATGGAAAATATACCCCACATTTATAGACTGGAAGAATTAATATTATTAAAATTTTGATTTTACCAAAAGCAATTTCCAGATTTAATGCTATTTCTATCAAAATCCCAATGGCATTTTCAAGGAAATTGAATAAGCAATTCTAAAATGTGTGTGGGAATACAAAAGTCACAAAATAGGCAAAGCAATCCCAAAAGAAAAAAAAAAGAAGCATCACACAAAGTAAGAGGAATTAAGGCAATGTGGTAATAGGAAAAAAAAATCACAAACCAAAACCAATTGTAAAAGAATTAAAAAAAAAAAAAGGAACCAAGAATGAAATGGAGGGAGTGAAGAGAGGAAAGCCTCTTCAACAAATGGTCCTGTAAAAACTAGACAGCCAAATGCATAAAAGTGATATTAGATTAATTGAGAAACAGTTTAAAGTGCTGAAGTACTTTGCATGTGGAGGACTGGAATTTTAACCTTAGCATGATCTGGGTTTGTTGATCTCCAGAATTTCCCCACTGAACACAAGAAAAACCATTGCTTAACACTATCTGCATAAAAGTAAAATAAAATAAAAGGCAAACCTATTAATTCAGAAAAATACATATATCATCCAATAAGGATTGATATCCAAAAATGTAAAGAACTCACAATTTTACTGAAACAATTAAACAAAATCAAGATGAGCAAAAGATACTAGAAAGATAGCTCAATTGTTAGGACACATACTCAAGTCTGTGTTAGTATGTGTGAATTCTCGAGTTTGATCCCTGGTACCATGTGGTCCCCTGAGCACTGCTGAAGTAAAGTCTTGGTGACTCCTGAGCATCACTAGGTCAAGCATTGGCAGGAATGGTTCAATGTCTTCCCAGCACCACTCTGCATGTTAACTATTCTTTAAAAAAAAAATAGGCAAAAACCAGAGAGATAGTAGAGTAAGTTAAGCACTTTTTTATCTAACTTGATTTCTGTGTCTGACACCATATGTAATCCACTGAGCAGAGTCAGGAGTAAGACCTGAACATTGCTGGGTGTGGCCCTAAAACAAAACCAGAAAAAATGAGCCGAAGATCTGAATGGCAATTTTCCCAAAAAAGACAGAAATATATAAAAGTGTTGTCTTAGTTCACTTATTATTAGAAAATACAAATTCAAACCATAGTGAGATATAATAGTTGGGGCAATCATCTATATCAAAAAGATTGAGAAAAGAAAATTTTGGAGGTGAGAAGAAAAATAAATTCTTGCATGCAGTTTCTGAAGCTGTAAATTGGTGTAAATTGGTGAAAAATGATGTGGCAATGCCTTAAAAAAATCAAAATTAAGAACTGAAGAGATTGTAAAGCTGTTAGGGCATTTGTCTTACATGCAGCTGACCTAGATTTGATCCCTGACATCCCATATGATGCACTGAGCACCACCAGAAGCAATTCTTGAAGTGCAGAGCCTTGAGTAATGCCTGAACATTGCCAGGTATGACCCAAAATCAAAAACAAGCAATAACAAAAAAAATACTCAAAAGTAAAATACCATATGACTAAATAATCCTAATAGAAGCTTTAATGTGAAGGACAGGGAAACACTAATCTTCAATACATTTGAAATATTGCATTTATAGGAAAATTTTCACAATAGCCAGCATATGAGATCAATATAAATGACCACTGATAATGGCCAAAGAAAGTTGTATACAGTGTATATATATAGTATATATAAACATATATATAATGGAATACTCTAACCTATTTGAAAAGATAAAAGTATGCTTTTGCAATCATATGTATAGTTTGATATGACTGTGCTAAGCAAAATAAATCAGGAAGTGAGATATAATTACCAGATGAGTTCACTCAAGTGTTGAATTTGAAAAGAAAAATGGCAAAACAATAAGAATAGCACTTAGATTCTGTAAAAAACAAAATATGGTGCTATCAGAGGAGTCATAGAAGGTTGTGGAAGAAAAGGATGATCATTTTGAAAACATGATAGCACTAGCACTTAGCCAGTAACTGGAGCATGATCTATACACATAGAAGAATGAAACTATACTCCCAGAGTTTTATTAGGAATCTGTGGAAAAGTAGTTTAAGGCCTTAAAAAAAGAAAAGAGAAAGAGGGACCAGAAAAATAGGACAGAAGGTAAGGCACTTGTCTTGCACATGGTTGACTCTAGTTCGATCACCAACACTTTATATAGTCTCCCAAGAACTGCCAGGAGTGATCCCTGAGTGCTGAGACCAGAATAAGCCCTGAGTATCATGGGGTTTGGCATCCAAATATCATCATCATCATCAACAACAACAACAACAACAACAAGGTGTGTCATTTTTTTGGGGGGGTTACACCCGGCAGTGCTCAGGGGTTACTCCTAGCTCCATGCTCAGAAATTGCCCCTGGCAGGCACGGGGGACCATGGGACACCAGGATTCAAACCGATGACCTTTTGCATGAAAGGCAAACGCCTTACCTCCATGCTATCTCCCAGGCCCCAAGATGAGTCATTTTTAACAATAGAAAAACTGCATTGTTATAAAAATATCAGATTGAGAAAACCCTTAACAAAAATCATGATTAGAAATTACAATCATCTGGGCAGAGCAATAGCACAAGGGCTAGAATGTTGGCTTGCACCTGGCTAACCCAGGTTCAATCCTTGGCATTCCATAAGTCCCCCACACAGACTGATTTCTGAGCACAAAGTTACGAGTAACCCCTGAGCACTGCTGAGTGTGCCCCCCATTGTATATTGATGGCATCAATAATTCAGCAAACAGCAAACATTTCTTTGCATTTAGTCTTATGACTTCAAAATGTATAAAATAATAGAGAAAATTCAAATAATAACTGTAGATTTAATGAATCTGAATGATGAAACGAGAAAATAAAAATTATTAAGGAGTAACAGTTTTTAACAGTATGATTAAAATTGATATATAATGATAAAATTATAATTAATGCATATCTATCAATAAATTTGGGGGTGGTCATGCCCAGAGGTGCTCAGAGACTACTCCTGATTCAGTCAGCTCAAATATTGCCATATTGCTGGAAGCAGAACCTAGCACTCACATATGGGAAACCTACTAAGCTATAATCATATAAAACAATATCTAACAATTTGGAAGGCATGTTCTTTACAAATATGTAGGAAACAATCATTAGATTTTATATTGAACTACTAAAAAACTCAGTAAATAAAATGTTTAAATAAATAAAGATAACTTAATTAAAAAATAAAAACTTACCATTCACTTATAACTTAAAAAAAGAATACAGAATAGGGCTGGAAAGATAGCATGGAGATAGGACATTTACCTTGCATGCAGGAGGACAGCGGTTTGAATCCCGGCATCACATATGGTCCCCCAAGCCTGCCAGGAGCGATTTCTGAATATAGAGCCAGTAGGAATCCCTGAGCGCTGTCTGGTGTGACCCCCCAAAAAATCATAATACAGAATAAATTTTTATCACAGTGAAATTAATCTAAAAATCAATAAAAGAAAAGAATACAAAATACTCTAATGTTTTTTCTAGTGCAGGGAATTGAACCCTGAACAGAAGACAGTCATTTTATCTTTAAACTATATTCCTTACTCCAATATTTTTAATTAAGCAATACATTTCTAAATTACTGATGAATCAATGAAGATCTCACAATGGGATTTAGCCAACATCTTACACTAAAGTCTAACAAATATTTGATATATCAGTGTTTGTGATATGCAGTTAAGAGGGAAAATTAGTGCTATAAGAAAAATATATACATTTAAAGGCATATTATAAAAAGAAAAGTTAAATATCAAGAGTAAAAGCATTATCTCAAGAAATTAGACAGTAAATTAAACCCAAAGGGGAAGTCTATAAAATAAGAGGTAGAAATACACTAGAAAAATTAACAAATGCAACATAAAATTAAAATGTAATATATAAATATTAAACACAAAGGGACTTTACTATAGATACCACAGCTATTAAAAGATAACAAAAATAAGTTTCAAAGAAATGGAACATTTATTGAAAAAATTACCAAAATACTTATAAAAATGACTATAAACTTAATCGAGCATCTTCATAGCCCTAAATGTACTGAAAAAATGGAATTCATTAAGACAATTGCAACTCCAGATCCAGATACCCACAGAAAAAATTTTTTCAAACACTTAAAAGAAATAAGAACAATTTTATGCAAGCATTTCAGATAATGGAAAAAGATTATTTCTGAATTTATTTTATAAGGCCATCATAACCTTGATACAAATTTGCTTCTAACATTATATAGAAGGAAAATTAGAGACCAGTATCTCTCATGAACATAGTTAAATTCCCAAACAAAGCATTTAGCAAATTGAGTTCCTAGATACATAAAAAAATATTAAAAACTAGCGAGGGGCAGGGGTTGGGGAAAAATTCAAATCTACATCTTAATCAAGTAGAGTTTATATAAGAAAGTGAGGTTCAAAAATAATAGAATAAGGTGAAAGTTCATATACTTTAATAGAAAAATTCACTTGGGTTATTTTCACCTAAAATTCTGGACTTTTAAATAGTTAATTACACAATACCACACGATCAAAAATGCATTTGGCTGAAAATAATAAAAATAACTGATTTAAAGTAGCTGAATATAAAAAGTGTTCATGAAGGAAAGTCAGTTAAAGGTATCTCAGTATTTAATAATGCTTGAGGATCCAGATTCTTTGTCCTTCCTTTACCACTCCTCATGGTATCCAGCATTTCAGTAAATATTTGTTGAATGAATCAATGTGCTCATTTCATCTTGAAGCTTATTATCTATTGGCGAACCACAGGTTCGTTACAATATAGAAGATAATGTAAATTTGGAACTAACTATTGTTCTGCTTCTGTAATCCTGGCGTTGCTTTAGACATAAAGACAACCATGACAGGCAGAGAGAAGTGGCAGAGAGACTAGGTCAGAACAGTCAATTCCAGAAACTTCGAGGGCACATACAGAACAGTTAGATAAACTCGCAACGCCCCGGGGGGCTGCAGGCAATAAACCTTAACAGCATGCCAAGGTCAACCCAAGTCCCTCTTCTACTACTTCAGCTGAGGCAGAAACCCCAAGAGCCTATACACCACAATCTACTGCTCTAGATATCTGGTATCTAACCATAAAAAGAAACACCCTAGACAAAAGCTAATCAACTTAAAAGTCAATTGTGAGGATTTGAAACCTCTTACCCAATAAAAGGTGCATGAGAGTTCAGTAAGGGGTCATTGCCTAAAGAGGGGTGATCCCGGTATGCTGGTAATAATAAATTCCCTTGCCTATTCTATTGCAATATTGTTCCTCTCCTAGGTGGTCTTTATGGGTTGAATCCTGAGTCCAAAAGCTAACAGGGCCACATTCTAGCCTGAAGGTGAACACTACTCCTCAGTGTAGGGCCTATATCCAGAACAGCAGAAATCTCACTTTTCATATCCTATTATAGAGCTGACTCATTGGGCCACCTGACTAAAATGGAATTTTGAGAGTAAGTATTTTTAGTTAGGCACATTAGCACCCTGAAAGAAAAATGAAAGAAAAAATATACAGAAGTTCTGAGACTTAAGCGAGAATAAGAGCCAGAATCCAGCGGGTAGGGTGCTTGTCCTGCACTCAGCCAACCTGGGTTTGATACCCAGCATCCCATATGGTCCCCCAAACACCACAGGGAGCTATTCCTGAGTGCAAAGCCAGGAGTAACAGCTGAGCATTGCTGGGCATGGCATAAAAACAAACAAATAAAGACCACAAAAGAGAGAGACTGTAAGTACCGGGTCCCTCTTACACAGTTCGGCACTAGTAGAGCCACAAAATGGTATTATCTTCTTCTTCTTCTGTTTTTTAAACAAAGTCCTGCATATTTGGGTTTCAGACATACAATGAATCAGGGTCAATCCACTACCAGAGTCAACCTTGCTCCACCAAATTTTCCCCAGGTCCATCCCATGCCACGCCTACCTGCCAATATAACAGGTCCATTTTACATTTAAATTGTTGAAGTTTGAGTCTCTTGATTCCATTATTGTTGCCTTTGACTTGGATATTTAGTTCTGTCCTTTTTTAACACGACCAATGCACCTGAGACCGCTTGGTCCCTGGCCCCCATCCTTTCATATTTGTGTTTCTCCTTCTCCATTCAGTTTCTTTCCTTCTCACTATACTCTGGAGCCAACAGTATTTGAGACAACTACCATTTACATCATGTGTTTCTTCATGCAGTTATTCTAAATACCACATATAAGTGATATCATTCTGGATTTATTATTTATCTTCTAGCTGATTTCATTTAACATAATATCTTCCAGTTCCGTGTATATTGCTACAAATTGCATGATTGTATCATTCCTTACAGCTATGTAGTATTCTATTGTGTATATATATATATACCACATCTTTATGATCCATTCGTCTGTTGTTGGACATCTAGGTTGATTCCAAGTCTTAGCTATTATACCGTGCTGCAATAAATAGTGGTATGCATACATCCTTTTGGATGAATGTTTTTCTGACCTGGGGATAGATACCCAAAAGAAGAATTCCTAGGTCATATGGCAGCTCAGTTTTGAATTTACTGAGAACCCTCCATACTGTTTTCTATAGGGGATGGACCAGTCAGCATCCCCTCTATTAGTGGATGATTGTTCCTTTTTCACTACATCCTCACCAGTGGAGATTGTTCCCAGTATTTTGATATGTGCCATCCCACTGGTATAAGATGATATCTCATTGTTGTCTTAATTTGAATTTCCCAATGACAAGTAATGGCAAGCATTTTTTCACGTGCCTGTTAGCCATCTGTTGGTCTTCCTCAAAAAAGTGACTGTTCATTTCCTCTCCCCCACTTTTTTTTGTTGTTTTTTTATTGGGGGGGTGCATAACTGGTGATGCTCAGGGGTCACTCCTGGCTATGCACTCAAAAATGCTCCTCGTTGCGGGACCATATGGGACACTGGGGATCAAACGGAGGTTCATCCTGCATCAGCTGCAAACAAGGCAAATGCCCTACTGCTGCACTATCACTCTGGCTTCTGATAAGGTTTTTAGGTTTCGTGAAGTTAATCTTTGTGAGTACTTCGTATATCCTAGATACTAAACATTTATTCATTGTGTTGAGTGCAAAAATATTTTTCCCATTCTGTTAGCTGTTCTAATTTTAGCCCATGTTACTTTTAACATACAAAACCTTTTTGGTTTGTTATAGTCCCATTTATTCAGGTTTGATGCTATAATTTTTGCCATTGGCATTCCATTATCAACAACTTCTTTGGGTCTAAGCCTTGGAATGTTCTACTTATGTTTCCCTCAGTGAACTTTATGGATTCTGGTCTAATCTCAAAAAAAAGTGGCACCTTCTGTAAAGAGGTAAAATGAATAGCTATAAGTAAATATAAAATATCCATAAAAATCAAGGAAGAGTTAAGAGAACCATACCTTTGTGCTCCAGAAAATCAAAGGTGGAAAACACAGCATCTAATTGGGAAATCACAAACAATTTTATAGAATAAAACTTTTGATAAGTTTTAAAGATGGCTAAAATTTCCACAAGGAACAATCGGTTCTGCTAATTTAAAAAAATTTACTAGCAAAAAAAGGAATTAGGAAGCATGCCTAGTATTTGAGCAACATGAAATGTGTGCCATAGTACGCATTATTTCATAAGGATATTTTTCCCAAAGAAGACTAAAATAGGGGCAATAATATTGGGTAAAGAATTTTTTTGGTGACTCTCAGGGGGTAACTCCTGGCTATGTCGTCAGAAATCACTCCTGGCTTGGGGGACCATATGGGATGCAGAAGTCGAACCACTGTGTCTCTGTTCTGCCCCAGAGTAAAGAATTTAAGCTTAATATAATTGACAAAAACAATAATGAATATGGGGTGATAAAAAGGCAGAATAAATGTGATATTCCCATCTCCATTTCTATTAAAATATGTCATATTTGCTTACGGTGTGTCGATAATAATTTTTATATCTTCACATATTAAAAAAATTATAGTTTAACTTTTGAAAATTTATTCTGGTTTGTAAAAAGTTAAGTGACTTTTTCAGCCGACTGAAAGAAGCAGCTTCAGGATTTATCCACTTATACCACAAGAACTGCTCTGAAGAGAAAAGCTCGGGGAGAAGAAACCTGGGACTAACTTTGGGAGTTTAATAGAATAGAAAATTTCCAAAGAATCAGCAAAGAGAAGATAGCTCAGCGAATTTACTCCCTGGCATCACCACACTTGCTGAGGGACCTTAGTGGCACTGTGGTTAATGTTTTCTAGCACCAAGAGTATAGAACCTCTGGTGTACTGAGACTATTCTGTTGGAGCTCAGCAAACAAGTGTGTATCTCTCCCAGAGACCCCAGAAACAATGACACCAATGAAAGAAAAGGGAAAATAAAACTAAAACTGAGAGCAAGCCTGAATTCAGGAATCATGCTTTGTGTGTGCCTGATCCCAGTTTAACATATCCCCCAATACCACGCACTCCTTCCAATTTTAGTATATGTGCTGCTGAAGCACCATCACATTGTCTTTGGCAGTCCCCAGCTTCCACAGGAAAGATCCAGTGTTGAGCACTATCATTCAACTGCCCTTTCAATTTGGCTAAGAATGAGCCCTTGGTCTTCTAAGCATCACTTGGGAGGCATTCCCCTTCAAAAAAAATAATAAATAAAAGTAAAGAAATTTAAGCATTGGTAAGAAGCGATAAATTTGAGGGAAATCCATGCCTATTTACTTCACCTGATTCAAAATTTCTAAAAAGAAAAAAAAAAGTGTGTGCCACTAGTCAAATCATTCTGAGATGGGGGAAGCTGGAATCGGGAAAAGATCATGAGGAGGAAAAGAGGAAGTCATTGAAAACAATGGGAATGGTGATTAAGGCAATGTTTTCAGCAGAATGGAGGAAGGCGAAGTAGTTGAGTGGGTGGCAAAAAGAGAAAGAAGGCAAAGGATACAGGATGATGGTGAAGAGAACAGGGTTGAGTATAGAACATCAGAAACTTTTGTTCCCTCTGGAGGGCATGTCATTTAGGGAATTTTTGTTACAAAACATACTGTAGGAGTTTTCCCTTCTGGCATTAAAAGTCTTCTTGGGAAAAAAAAAGTCTTCTTGGATTTGGGGAGAGGAAGAGAGGGGGCGAAGACAAACCCAGCAGTGCTCAGGGAACTCTGGTCCCAGGAATCTATGCAAGGCACCTGCTTGCAGGGAAGGTACTCCATCCGCACTGTTGAGCACTCGCAGATCTTTTGCATCCTTTGCTGTTGTTCCAACACTTAAGTCCTTAGGAAATCTAGGGAACTTCCCATCAAAAAACCTGTTCTTTAATCAATTATAAAGTTCTACATTGTATGACTGAAACTTAATCAATTATAAAGTTCTGTGGAACCACAAAAGACCTCAGTTACCAAATTCATATTGAAAAACAAACTAGGGGGCATCTCTTTACCTACCATGAAGCTTTACTATACAGCCATAGTGATCAAAATGGCATGGTATTGGAGCAAAGACAGAATCTCAGACTAGTGGGTCAGAATAGACTATCCAGTGACATATCCCCAATATATGTTCAACTAATATTTAACAAAGGAGCCAAGAACTTGAAATGAAACAAAGACAGTCGCTTCAACAAATGGTGTTGGAATTACCACCTGTAAGAAATTAAAGATTGATCCATACCATACATCTTACAAAAAAGTCATCTCAAAATGGATCAAAGACCTCAAACTCAGACCCAAAGCCATAAAGTTCATTTAGGAAAACATAGGAAGACTTATACCTCCAAAAAAGTCTTTGACTATAGGATGCCAATGACAAGACCTACAGCATCTAAATAAATGGAACTACATCAAACTAAAAAGTTTCTGTATGGCAAAAGAAACATGGACTAAAACTAGAAGACAGCTAATAAAGTGGAGGAAAACATTTGCACTCAAGATATCAAATAAAGGTTTGATATCTAGGATATACAAAGCACTCACAAAGATTAGCTCTACAAACTCCCGCCCCCTAAAAAAAAAAAAACACCAAAAAATGGAGAGAAGAAATGAACAGACACTTCTCTGAGGAAGATGGTCAATAGACATAGAAATCTAAATCAAAACAATGAACTACCATCTTACACCAGTGGGGATGGTACATATCAAAAATAATGGAACCAATCTATGTTGGTGAGGCTATGGTAAGAAAGAAACTCTCATCCACTGCTGGTGAGAATGCTGCCTGGTCCAACCCCTATGGAAAACAGTCTGGAGGGTTCTCAGTAAACTCAAAATTGAGCTGCTATATAACCTAGCAATCCCTCTCTTGGGTAACTATCCCCAGGATAGAAAGACATTCATTCAAAAGTATGTATGCAACACAGCTATTCATTGCAGCACTCAGTATAATAGCCAAGACATCAACCTAGATGTCCAACAACAGATGAGTAGATCATGAAGATGTGGTACATTTACACAATGAAATACTACATAGCAGTAAGAAATGATACAACCAGTATCATGCAGTAACATGAATGGAACTAGAAAATATTATGTTGAATGAAGTAAGACAGAAGAAGTATACAGAATGATATCACTTATACGTGTTATTTAGAATAACTCCACAAAGATATACAATGTAGATACTCTGGTGAACACCATAGGTGCCAAGGTATAGTGAGGAGAAGGGAATATTTCAAGTGGACAAGGAGAAACACTAAGCCTTTACTCTGTCTGTACTAAAAAAAAAAAAACCCTGCAACAATGGGAACAGTTGTTTAGATTGAATAGGTGTTTCAGTCAACAATATACAAAAAAATAAAAAAATATATATTATTAAAAAAAAAAGAATAGGTGTTTCAATCAACCTCTCACTACAAAGGCCTATGATAATGTTCTGTTTTTATCCACAGAATCAGGTGCAGAATATGATTGGAAGCCAGAGACTCACACTACAGTGCTCACTATTAATGTGTTTTAGAGCCTTAATTTTACTATGTATAAAATAACTCTTTAACTTCTTTATCCACAGAGGTTCTTGGAGATATAGGTTGAACACCCTAATTTAACAATTTGATGCTCCAGATATAGTGCACATTATGACAATATCATGAGAAAATACTCCAATTTATCCATTTCCTTTTGATTATGTCTGCTACTATGATCTAAAAGCTTATAACCATAGAGACCACTGAAATAGACAATGGCACACCATAGACTTTTGTTACAGGCCCCTCTCACTGAAATTTTCTTCTTTTTTTTTCAAATTATTATTATCTTCTTTTCATTTTTTTTCTTTATCCTTCTTTTTTTTTTGGGGGGGGTGGTTGGGCCACACCCGTTTGATGCTCAGGGGTTACTCCTGGCTATGCGCTCAAAAACCACTCCTGACTTGGGGGGACCATAAGGGACACGGGGGGATCGAACTGCTGTCCATCCTACGCTAGTGCTTGCAAAGCAGACACCTTACCTCTAGCTCCACCTTCCCGACCATTCTTTATCCTTTTTCAATTCAAGCTATGTTACTATTGTATCATAATGCCTACACTGTGTTTCCTTTCAGGAAAGGAACCCCAATGCACAAGACACAGTGGATGATACTACATAGGGTAGATCCTCTCATAGTACTCACTACCATATTGCTTAGTACTCTAGATGAGAAAATTATGGTTATCCTAAAAAGTTCCATGCACAATCTAACCCTGAAAGCTTCATTTAGCAAAGTTCACCCCCAACATAAAAGAAGTGCCTAGAAATTGGAAAACCTTTCCCTTCTGATGCGTAGGCCCCATTTTTAAAAACTTATTATTATTTTTTTAAATTTATTTATTTTATTTATTTTTATTTTTATTTTTTGGTTTTTGGGCCACACCCAGTGACGCTCAGGGGTTACTCCTGGCTATGCGCTCAGAAGTTGCCCCTGGCCTGGGGACCATATGGGGCACGGGGGATCGAACCGTGGTCCGTCCAAGGCTAGCGTGGTAAGGCTAGCCTTACCTTACCTTACCTCCAGCACCACCGCCTAGCCCCTATTTATTTTATTTTTTTAAGTGCTCTGACCTGTCCTGTCCCATAAGGGTCAGGCCTCCAACTACAACCTATGACTAGATCTCTAATATCTGTCTATAAGTGGTCGTGAGTTTGTACGCAGTGGACTTTTCTAAGTTTGACTAATATACATCGTAAACAACTCGTGCCTTTATTGTATATAGCCCCTCTTACATATTATCCCTCCTCACATCCATCCCCCACCCCACCCCCGTTCACCACTTTATACAAAAAAAAAAAACCCTCCTATCTTCTCACACTTCAATCCTGATCCATTATCTTTCTCTATTTAACCCTCCTTACCCTCACTTCTTAATGCCCCCTCTCCCAGCAAGCTGCTACCTGGCTCCCAAAGCTGAAGAACACCCTCCCAGACCCCCATCTCTTGCTCTAGCAAGAAGCTGCAACCACCACTCCTGATGATGCATTCTATGTGAATGTGTCCTCCACCTCCTTTCAGTGTGAACTGGACTGTTGCTTGCTACTGGATTTAGCTCCAGGGGGACCTCCAGCTCCCTGGTCCCTACCTGATCCCTTACTGCTGCAAACCATTTCTCAAATTCCACAAGAGCACTGTGCAGAATGAAAATGTGTCCTGGAGCTTATCTTCCCACCCCACACCAGATTATCTCAAAAGACTTAATGGGAATATCAATATTTTCTTTGTATGTTTATTTCCATATGTAGAGGTTACAACATCTTACACACACACACACACACACACACACACACACACACACACACAACTTTTTTGGCTTGTTTTGGTTCTGCTTAGTAAGAAATTCTAGTAGAAAAGTCTTACTTGGGATAAGAGCTCAGGTCCAAACCAGGGCACAGGGGTCAGAGTGGTGGCACAAGGGGGAGGGCATCTGCTTTGCCACCGCTAGCCTAGGATAGACCACGGTTCCACCCTCCTACGTCCCATGTGGTCCCCCAAGCCAGGAACAATTTCTGAGCACATAGTCAGGAGTAACAACCCTGAGTGTCACCGGGTGTTGCTGAACCCCCAAATAAAAAAACCAGGACACAGAGATCATATAGTTTGTCATTTTTAGCCCCCAAAAGCACCAATAAGGCATTTTTGCATAGGCACACTAACATGGGGAAATCTTGTGTATAGGAACAAGTTCTTACCGAAAAGTGATAAGAACTCATAAATTTTATAATATAGGGGTGCCTTCCACACTGAGCATTTGTCATGAGGACTTGACTTAGACCTCAAGTGATGTGACATTGACCGTCCAACCCTGACTCCCCAGATCCTAACCTTAGAACTGTCTCAGTTCCCTAAACCAGCACCAGGAATCAAACTCCCCCTGGGGGAGGCCCTAATACTGCTCTGGCGCCAACTTGAGCCAGGGTAGGTTCACATGACACCCTGATGATGAGAAAATAGCAACAATCTTGATTTAAAAGGAGTTTGCCTTACCTCATCACCTAATGATGAGATGAAATCAGAAGTACCTTCATTCTAGGATCTGTGCAAAAACCAAGATCTCTAATTACAGGGGATTGGCTTTAATAACTGTAACTGAGCAGAACATTTACTGGCACCATAAAGAAAGACCTTAGGGTTTGACAACTAGCATGTCCAAAGTCTGTAGTCAGTCTCCTGATAGTATGTTTCAAGAATAGAGACACCCTTTATCTCTTAGGCCAAGGGAATTCCCTTTCTAATTTCCCCATTATTTACTGTGCCTATGCAAAACAAAAACAAGAACTTGCCACATCTGCCCCCTATTTTAATTTTATTTATTTACTTAAATTTCTTAAAATTTTTTATATTTTTTCTTCTTTCTTTTACTTTTTTCTTCTTTTATTTTAATTTGTATTTATAGATTCTAGTCAGGGGCTCCCACCGATTTTTTTGGTTTTGTTTTGTTTTGTTTTTAACAGAACCATAGAACATGAATCATCTTGTTCTACCTCATATTTCTACGTCTCTCTACAAACTGAGGGAAAAAACGTGGATGGGACCAAGGGCCCAAGAGGTCTCAGGAGCATTGAGTGGAAATAAAAAATGGTCAAACCTAAATACCCAAACCAACGTCAACAACAGTAGAATCAAGAGACCCAAACTACAACAAGCTAGACACAACAGGGACCTGTTACACTTAGTTCAGGGGGCTAAGGGAGGAGGTCTGGGAGACTTGCTGGGATCTATGGCGAGGGAGGTCAACACTGGTGGTGGGAATGGCTCTAATTCACTGTCACCATGTACCTAAATACAACTGTGAAAGACTTGTAATTCATATTGGTCTCAATAAAAATTATTTAAAAAAAAACTATTCTTGGGGTCAGAGAGATAGGACAGCAGGAAAGATACTTGCCTTGCATACAACCGACTCAGATTGAATCTCCATACTCTGTGATCCCCTGAGCCCTACAAAAAATAATTCTGAGCAGAGAACCAGGAATAAGCTCTGAGCACAAAAACAAAACCTATTTCCTGAAGAGAAATGAAAAGACATTTTTTTTTCTCCAACTATAGTGTCATAATTGGGAGCTGGAGGGGAAAAGAGCAAAGGGCGTATAAATAGCATGTAAATATTTACAGAGAAGAGATGGGGGTCCTTGACTCCCACCAGTCCCTCAGAAGGGGGTGAGATAGTGCAGCGCTGTGTTAGGGGGGATCAGCAGATGCCTAGGTATCACAGAGTGAGGAAAAAAGATCCTTAGCTGAACCAGAGAACAAAGACTGCTATTCTCACTCTCCCCTTCCTTTAAAAAAAAAAAAAGTTCTTTCTGGTTTCTGTTTCTGAGCCACACCCAGCAGAGCTAAGGGATTACTCCTGGCTCTGCAATCAGGAATCACTTCTGGCCACTATTGAGAGTGCCATATGGGATGCCGGAGATCGAATCTGGGTTGGCAACATACAAGGCAAACACCCTACCCAGTGCACAGTTCTCACCACCACCACCCTTAAGACGGACGACCAGAGAAGTTCCTTAAAACTATAGGAAAGGGAGAAGCGAAGCGCATCTTCAGGAACTGCCTCAGCGGAATGTGGCTTTGAGTTAGAAGCTCAGTCACCAGAGAAAGCAAAGAGAAGTAGGTGGCTAGCTGTTGCAGGCTGAGCTCTGCAGGAGCAGGTATGGAGGTGGAGCGAAGAAGCAGGAGTCGCAGAAACTGCGGAACCAAGCGGGGAGTCTTCGTTCCCATCAGCACCCAGTCAGCACCAGGCAACATCTGGCCTGGCCTGCGAGAAAGGCTGAGGGGTGAGAGTGGGGTTAAGAGACACCTCCTAGGGCATCTCTTTTGCGGTGGTTTTTGTTTTTTGGGGGGCAGTGCACAGGGCTTACTCCTGGCCCGTGTTTAGAGCTCACTCCAGGAAGGGCTCTGAAAAGCCTGTGGTGCTCAGGATTGAACCGTGCATAGCAAACTCCCTCGTCTCTGGTCTTACGGCATCTCTCTTTCAAGTAAAATCTGAGGTCACATTACTAAAAGGAAGAACAGAAAGTGCAGGGAGGCGGTGTGAAAAGAGGCCCCATATACACCTACGTGGGCAGCAAGCACTCGCCCTCCGAGCACTTGTGGTCAGTCACAAGAAGAACCAGTATGGGCTTTTGCATCTGTGCACTGATTTATGTATGTATTTATATTCTGCCTGTTCAAGGAAGGACAGAGGTGGCTTACAGGGCACACATAAGAACAGTAGAATAAAAACGAAACCAGAAGCAGAGAACATATTTAAATATAGATGAGAGTAAGTTCACAAGCAACACTCTTCTCCCTGTTTCCTCAGCCTGTACAAAGCATTAGGGACTGGTCAGAGTTCAGGTGTTCTGTACGAAAAGGGTAAGAAAAAAGGAAAAGAAAGGACATGAGGTTTTTAGCTGCTCAGACAACTGACCTTTGTCAGATGGGATGGAATCAGTTGTCAAATGGGAGAAATCTAAATGGGATGGAGAGTCTAAGATATTGTGGACGAGGAGCTACAGAACACAACCACACAACAGAACACAACAGAACTACAGAACAGCAAGGTAAGGTGTCAGAATAAACAGAAACACGCTCAGAGATTGACTGCAGGGTGTAAAGCACCTGCTTAGGTGGTACCGCTGGGAAGTCTGCTTCAGGGACGCTGCAGTCCAGTTAGTGTTCCTCCTGAAGTTCAGCTTCTCCAAGCCAGATAATGACAGAGTACTCAAACCAATTCACTGCTTTTAGCCTTTGAGTCGATAGGTATTATTGATTGTCAACGATGTAATGGGAAAAAGAACTGAAGGCAAAAATAAATCAGACAAGATCCCTGAGGGTCTTACAGGGAGGAACTCAAAGTAAGCAAGTCCTCACCATGCACATGGAATCGAGCCAGAGTATGGAGGGGAGCATATTCGGGGGGCTGCAGCTAAAGGGGGTACCAGGCACAATTGTTTTAGTCTTGGAAAACAAGAGGGACTGCCAAATAAGGCCCTGTCCTGCATTTTAGAGAGATGATAGATAGATAGATAGATAGATGATAGATAGATAGATAGATAGATAGATAGATAGATAGATAGATGGATGGATAGATGGATAGATAGATAGATGATAGATGATAGATAGATAGAGATAGATAGATAGATAGATAGATAGATAGATAGATAGATAGATAGATAGATAGATAGATAGATAGATAGATAGATAGATACAAATATATATTGGCATTTCAAGAGAGGAACATGAACAGTGAGAATGTTTTGAGGTACAAATGAGTATTTTGTAAATAAATGTGTGGCTTTGAGACTTCTGGGAGGTGAGTGTTTTGTGAGACTGGAAAAGATGCTGGGGCAAACTTGGGCACAGTCAGAAATCAGGCCTGAGTAATGCTGGGTGTGGCAGAAAAATATAAACAAACAAAAGACCAGAGAGATTGAAAGCTACCTGTGGCAGCAGCATAGAGATTGTCTCCACAGTAGGAGAGACAATGTCAGAGTGACCCTGTAAGAACCACCAACCTTCTGAATGTGAGGCATATGCTTTACCTCGATGCTATCTTTCCGGCCCCAAAACTTGTGTTTTCAAAGGCAAATGCATGCTAATTGTATTCAATTCTGATTGGTAAGATAATATCTTTTCTTTTTATTTTCTTCTCTACCTTTTCAGACTTTTTCAAGATATACTCAGTGAATGTGGTGATTATATAATGAGTTATTTTTAAAAATAAGTGAATAATGTAAAGCAGATTCACAAGTATAAAAAGAGTTAGAGCTAGAAAACACAAGTAGGAAGGAGAAATAAGTCTGTCTTATAGCAATCAAAGATGGAACAAGCCCAGATAAACATACCCTCATTACTGGCATTCGCATTGGCATCACCACAGATTCAGAATTATATAAAAATCTTTATTTATTATTCAAGAAAAGACAACAGTCAAGGTAAAATGTTAATCTATATTCTCAGAGGTTAAACCAAGACACAATACATGTGTTTTTCTGAATTTTGAGATAACCATTTTCATTTTTACATCTTTTGGAAAACTGTGTATAGATTCCAAACTATACAAAAATCTGTATCATATTTTTTCTGGAGCTATGCAGTAGTTATTACTCTCGTGACAATAGCACTGAAATGCTGTTAAATACTTAGACTATTATTATCCTTCATTTTTTATGTAACTTGCAACATTTTTCTGTATACATAAAGCTTTATTGCTGATAGTATATAAATTACAGTGACTAAAACTTTTAAAGAAAATACTCTTCCAGGGGGCCAAGGAGATAGCACAGTGGTAGGGCATTTGCCTTGCACGCAGCCAATCCAGGATTGGCAGTGGTTCAAGTCCCAGCATCCCAAATGGTCCCCCAAGACTGCCAGGAGAGATTTCTTAGCCCAGAGCTAGGAGTGATCCCTGAGCCCGAACCCCACCCCCAAAACAAAGAAAAGAAAGAAAGAAGGAAGGAATAAGGACGGAAAGAAGGAGAAAGAAGGAGGAAGAAAAGAAAGAAGAAAGAAAGGAAAGAAAAGAAAGAAAAACAAAGAAGGAAGAAAAAGAATGACAAAAGAAAGAAGGAAGGAAGGA
>PVKC010000269.1:0-16751 GCA_004027635.1 Crocidura indochinensis | reverse complement strand
GAAGAAAGAAAAAAGGAAGGACAGAAGGAAGAAAAAATATTCTTCCGAAGAAAGCCTTGCTTTGTAATGTTTTTTATAATAATTTTTATTGTGATCAAAGTGGTATTTCACAGTAATATTTAAGGCATGTACTGACAAAGAATTAGGGTCATTCCCACCACCAGTGTTGCCCTTCCTCTATGCCTCCCGTACCTCCCCCGTTTGCCCCTTGGGCTGCTAGTGTAAAAGATCTCCTTTGTGTATAGATTGATGTAGATTGGGTAGCGATTCTGGTGTCATTGACTTTGGGTTTGGTGCTTAAGTCTGATCATTTTCTTATTTCCACTCAATTATCATATGACTGGTTATTCCTGGTACCATCCATTTTTTCCCCCTCAAGTTATGAGGGAAACAGGATGATTCAAGTTCTGTCATTCTGTTGGAAAAAGAGAGAAAGAAGAAAAAAGAAGAAAAATGCTGGGGGAATCCGTCTAGAGGCTATAAATATCAGTTCAGAAGATGAAAGGAAAAAAAAGAAAAACAAAAGCAAAAGTCAAAAAAAAAAAAAAAAGCAATGACAAAAACACAGCAGCATCAATAAAAAAAAAATCATCACCAAAACCACAACCACAAGAAAAAAAAAAAGGTTTGGTGTGGCAAGGCTTTGTGTTTGCTTGTTTGTTTGCATAGGCATAATAAGTATTGGGGAAGTTAGGCCAAGGGAATTCCCTTGGCCTAGGAGGTACAGTTTCTCCACCCTCGAAGCATACTGTCATGGGAGCAGCCACGAGCTCCACACACGCTCATTCTCCTCTTCTTCTCAAGCCCCAAGGTCTTTCTTTGGTGCCAGGAAACTTTCTGCTCAGTTGTGGATGGCTTTGTCATAAGTTTTTGTTTGTTTGTTTGTTTGTTTTTTGGTTTTTGGGTCACACCCGGCAGTGCTCAGGGGTTACTCCTGGCTCCATGCTCAGAAATTGCTCCTGGCAGGCACGGGGGACCATATGGGGCACCGGGATTCGAACTGATGACCTTTTGCATGAAAGGCAAACGCCTTACCTCCATGCTATGGGAATGTGTTAGAGTTGTTGCTTCAGAGGAGTTCCTATTTTCACAGGATCAGTTCTTTTAGGGCTGTTTTTCTTTCTGCAGCTCTTATTTATCCATTGTTGGTTTCTGTGAAAAAGTGGAAGAAACCTGTGCCCAGTAGCAGCATTCGTTTCACCAAAGACTGAGTACCATGTACAGATTCCAGAGTAGTACCAACTCCCTGGACATGTTAAGGAGCTTCAAGGTAGGAGAATTCTGAGCTACTCTGACATGTCTTTTGTACCTTGTAGTGCAGTCTCTCCTTCTCTGTTTCCCTGCTCCAGAGCAGCCTTTGGGAACTCAACAGGAAATTCCAGAGCCTTGCTTCCCAGTGTGATTTCTTTGTGGTCATATGGAAATGCTTTATATTCTTTCTTTTAATAAATCAGGATCTAATTTCTTGAGGCAGTTTCCTTTGGTCTTTTCCCTGTAGTTTCTGGGACTGCAGGTCTGTAACTCAGGGCACTTCTGGACTTAGATTCATGAATGCCCTTCATCATAGCTAAAGTCCTGACTGGCCCCTTTCTACCTAGAAGTCCGTATGAAGGATGGACAGATGGTATCTGCCCAAGTTGGCATCTTTGCTCCTTGCATGTGTTTTCTAGGACACCGGTGAGGGATCACTACCTGGAGGAAATGCTGGTGCTTTCCTCATGCAGCATCTTCTGCAGTGAGCAGTTTGGGCTATGAGCATTCTAAAGCTCCATAGGAAAACTCACTTGTGAACTATCAGCCTGTTGCTAGTTCTTGCAACTTGGAGCTCAGTCGCTCATTCTTATTAGTGTGAAGAATGGCCAGGAGCTACAGCCACGGACAGTTTTGCAGAGGAAGGAGAGGTCACCAATTCGCCTGGTTGGTATTTTGCCTAATGGTAAAACAGTTGATGCAATTAGCTCAGCGGCATGTCCATTAGGCATTTTGGGGACTGGATATGGGAATAAGCAGGAACTAAAGAGTGCACCGTGGAGAGGCTGGGCACATTTGATTGCAACTTAGTTTTGTGAATTTCTCTTAATTCTGTAATAAAAGATATAAGATGGTAGGCCTAGTTATCTCAATTATTCTATGAACAGAAACCCGACCCCAGTTCTCCAACACAAAATGAAGAGTAAACATAATCAGTTTCATGCAAATGAATCACCTATTTAAACTTTTAGTAGCTGACTATTAAATATCAACAAGCAAATATGTTTTCCTCATTTTCATACCTGTGCCTCTTAGTCAAAATGGACCAGATAAAAGCATCTCTCCATGGTGTACATTTCTCCTTTAAATTCAGGACATTCACCACTATTCACTTATACCCAGAAATTGAAGTATATTTCCCCAGTCCATTTACAATCCTACTCTCCCAGACTTGAGTCCTTATTTTCTCCTCCCAAACTTCCAACACCTCCTCCCACATCTTCACTCTCTGCTCCTGACCTTGATTGCATTTTTGCTGAGAAAATAGAAACAATCAGTAGAAAACTTCCACAAGTTCCCACCAACACCTCCACCCGCCCACCAGCATCTGGCCCTGAATGCTGCTTTCTCTCCTATTGCCAGGGATGAACTGCCCATATTCCTATCTAGGGCTAACTCTACTTATTCTCTATATCCCAAAAACCTTGCTTCAGAAATTCAGCCTTTTCCCTTTCCTGCACCACCTCTTCCCTTCTTTGCTAAATCATTCCATCAACATACAAAACATGTTATTTCTTGCATCTAGATGTCTCACATGCAGTTATAAATCCACCCAAGGATAATACTTTACCAGATCCCCCTGTGGAAGCCTGAAACCTCAGATTGTGTTGAGCTTTTATCCTGGCCTTTTTCAAATACTTTACCATTTACAGTAAAAATTGGGTTCCTTGAACACAAGCACTGTGATACCATAAAAATCCGATAACAGAATTACTAGTCACTGAAGACAGGGTATTTCAGAATGAATATCTTGGAAGAAAGTATGATCTGCACCTTAGATAGCATGAAGGTACATGGCCTAAGTAAAACTCAATTCTTCTAAAAACAGTACACAATAAAAAGTGCATGAGTTGTTGATTTGTGGAGTTTTCCATTTAATGTTTGTGGACTGTGGGTAATTGAAAATGTAAATGAGCATAGTAAAGCAAAACCATGGATAAGCGGGGCTATCATATTTCCATTACTGCTTACAGTGATTCCTTTAAAAAGTTATCTCTGCTTAGATCACTACACCCTACTCTACCATTCTATGTGAAATTGGCTCTTCTTCCAGACTCCACATGGTATCCACATTGTTAATCTAATGCTCTGCTCTTTTATTTGACTATTCCGTAATGTTTAACACCATTGCTCACTCCCTCTTTCTGGAAAGATTTTATTAATTTATCTTCTAGGATTCTATGTTTTCTTTGTTTTCCTATTACTCTTTTGTCTTCCATTGTAATTCATCAACCATTAATATTGGGGTGCACCAGGATTCAGTCATCTCTTTTTCATATATGTAACTCTTGTAGGTGTGGCTTTGGTCCTCATTACTTAAAACTCTATCTTTGGACTGATGGTTCCACCCCTGCCTCTCACCTGTATGTTTTAGCATCTCCACTTGGAGACTGAAGAAATAATGGCTTATAGCATCTCATCTGCCTTGCAAACTTGTAAGCATATGGTCGTGGGTTCGAATTCCTTGAATGCCATATATACCAAGTACAATCCTGACAACTAGCTCTGTGGTCTCTGATCTTCACACAACAAAATAAAACAAAAGCTTGGGAGCCTGAGAAATAGTTTACAGGCTGGATCTGGAGCTCATGCTTTTCATATGCGAACTCTGGGTCCCTGAATGCCATTGGTAACAACCCACTAGCACTGAGCTGAAAGTAGCTCTCAGGCTTTGCCAGATATGACCTAAAAACTGAAACAATGGGCACCTGGCTGGGTTTGAGAACCCATTTCTGGTGCCAGAGATGAAAGCAAGGTTGGTCGGGTACAAGCTCAGGAACAATAGAAAAGCTGTGGGACTGCAGTGAGACAGCATGGGATGACAACTAATCTCATTTCTGAAGGGAAAGTAAATGTGGTCAGTGTGCCATGGGGAAAAGAAGAAGCACCAGGACAATGGTAGGGAACTGCAGCACCCTTCTTAGGCTCCACCCAGCCACACAGTCCAAAGAAACAAGGGCAGACAAACAGGCTGGCCATGGGATCCTCTTTGACCTAGGCAGAACCATTTGTACCCCCAAGTCATTGCCCCCAAGAAGAGTGTGATTCACTTCACTCCAAGGCCAAGCAATTTTTTCTACTCAATGAATCTCATTGCAACACATAAAAAACACCACCAGACTGCAAAATTGACAATGGAATACAACACAGAACCCCAACATGCTTTGTGCATAAAGGTGATAGTGAAGCCCCAACTAGTATCAGCCACCTGTATAGCCTCTTTGATAAAGACTTTAGAGAGGAAATGTTGAGGATGTCCCAGGAACTGAAAGAAGCCATCGGAGGAACAGTCCACAAGACACAAGAGAATATCAGAGTAGATGTGGGAAAACTTCAAACAGCAGAAAATGGAAAAGGTTCTTGCTGTGTGTGTGACAGAACTTTGGGATAAATTCAGCACAAACAATATATGAATCACTGGGGTTTCGGGATCCACGAAGAAAAACTTTATGAAGAAACAGCAGTCAAAGACACATTGCTGAAAATTGCCCAAAGCTAAAGAGTGCATGTGCCTATATCCTAGATGCTGGAAGAGTCCCAGCTAAAAGATACAGTTAAAAAGCACCCAAGGAGATCCTAGACAGTGATGAAAAACTTAGAGATACTGAAATTAGCAAATCAAATAAGGAGGTTGCATACAAAGGAGCATCCTTAAGACTTACAACAAATTTGTAACCATACCCACAAATGCAGTCTCCAAGTATATGCCACTAAAATCCATAGAATTGCAGCTTGAATTCCTGGACAACTTCATTTGTTTGATGCTATTATCCCTAAATAAACACCCCAAATTAACAGACTTGGAAATACAAGAGTTTACTAAACCTTCTGCCATTGTATTAGCTTCATTATTGATACAATGATGTTGACAAATGGGTTTGCTACTGTACTTTTTTTCTTTTTACTTTTCTCTTCCATTTTATTTTTTTTTACATTTTTTTCAATAACTTTGCTTTTACTTATGTGGAAATAAATGTACCATGATCTACTGTCAACTAGGTATTTTTTAATAAAGCATTTTCTTTAAGTAAATAAAAATAAATAGATTTACAGGGCCTGGATAGATAGGATGGAGGCAGGGCATTTGCCTTGCATGCAGAAAGACAGTGGTTTGAATCCCGGCATCCCATATGGTCCACAAGTCTGCCAGGAGTGATTTCTGAGCAAAGAGCCAGGAGTAACCCCTGAGCGCTGCCAGGTGTGACCCAAAAAAAAATAGATTTACAGCAGATATATCACAAGTGACCATTCAGGCCCTAAGGCAATGGTGAGATATAGTGAAAAAACTCAATTAAATGAACACCTCACCAAGAATACTTCATCCAGATAGACTCTCACTCAGGTTTGAAGGAAGAATAGACAGTTTTGCGAATAATCAATAGCTCAGGAACCTTAGGACTCAAAACCAACTTTAAAAGAAGAACTGAAGGGAGTACTTTAAGGCAAGACAAACAACCAAAAACACAATAAACTTCTACAAAAAGATGACATAAAAACCCAAGACAATCATTTCTATCAATGCTTATGGACTAAATGCAACAGTTAAGAGACAGAATGGCAAAATAAATCAGAAAATTGAATCCAACATTTGCTGCCTGCAGGAAACACATTTGAATAGTCATAGCAAACACAGACTCAGAGCCAAAGGTTAGAAGATAATCCTTCAAGCAAGCAACTCCCTTAGAATGGCTGGGTCAGCAATACTAATCTATAGACAACATAGACTTCAGGCTTAAAATGATTATATAAGACCAAGGGAGTTATTTCTTAATAATCAAGGGATATATATATATATATCAGGAAGAAATCATACTCCTAAATATATATGCAATCAATGAAGGGCCAGAAAAATACTTAAAACAGATGCTAATAGACTTGAAGAAGGTATCAATAGCAACGTAGTAGTAGTAGTAGCAGTAGTAGACTTCAACCTAGTAGTAGACTTCAACCCTGCGCTTCAACTCTTGATTAATCAACTGGGCTAAAACTCAAGAAAGGAAAGCCCCAATAAACTGAATCAGAAATTAAAAGGAGGTTTCACATCAGATACTATAGAAACTCAAAGGGTAATCAGATATTACTTTGAGAATAGTTATGCCACAAAACAAGAGAACCTAAAAGAAGTGGATAAACTCATATTCTGATAATTTCCCAAATAGAGCCAAGATGACATGGATTATCTGAACAGATATTAAATTGGAAATTTAATAGTAATTAAATTCAAATGGCAATCAAAAGGCTTCCCAAAAATAAAGCCCAGCCAGATGGATTCACTAGTAAATTCTTTCAAACCTTTAAAGAGGACCTACTGCCAATTCTTTTCAGGTTCTTCCAGGAAATTGAAGAAACAGAAATACTCCCAAATAGTTATGATATTTTCTATGAAGCGAACATCACCCTGATACCAAAAGCAGACAGAAGCACCACCAAAAATAGAATTATAGGCCAATATTCTTAATGAACACAGATGAAAATATCCTCAACAAAATACTAGCAAATAGAATCCAACAATCCATCAAAAAGATTAGAAATCATGACCACATAGGATTAAACAGAGATGTGTTTAATTACACATAGTTTAATATGTGTAAATCAATCAATACCATATCAATAAAAGAAGAAACAAAAATTATGTGATCATAGCAAGACATGCAGAAAAAACATTTGACAAGATCCAGCACTCATTCATGATATAAGCTCTCAACTGGACAGGAACTTTCCTAAATATAGTAAAAACTATTTAACAAAAGCCGATGGCAAAAATTCTATTCAATGAGGAAAAACTAAGGCTTTCCTCTTAGATCTGTTACAAGACAAGATTGCCCCCTTTCGCCCCTTCTATTCAACATAGTACTGCAAGTATCTGCCAAAGTAGTTAGGCAAGAATAAAATATCAAGGGCATCCACATAGAAAAAGAAGAAGTCAAGCTCTTACTGTTTGTTAGATGACATGATACTATATTTAAAAGACTATAAAAAAGCTTCTAGAAACAATAGATTTGTATGGTAAAGTGTCGGGCTACAAAATTAACATGCAAAACTCCATGGCTTTTCTATATTCAAACAATAAAAGAGAGATTTGTTTTAAAATCCCATTCTAAGAAGGGAAAATAAAGAGAGAGGGAGGGAGGGAGGGAGAGAGAGAGAGAGAGAGAGAGAGAGAGAGAGAGAGAGAGAGAGAGAAGAAAAATGTCTGCCACATAGTCAAACAGGGAAGAGGGTAGTGGGGAAGGCAGGAAGGAAACTGGGAACACTGGTGGCGGGAAATGTGCATGGGTAATAGCTGTTGTACACGATGTGATTGAAACTATTAAAAAATGAAACTCAATTATGAACAACTTTGTAACTGTGAGAAAAATACTGCTTTAGAAACAACTTTGTAAGCCGTGGTGTTTAAATAAAGTAATTTTTTAAAAAAGAAAAACTTTTATATGTCTAATGCTTGCTCTTTGCCCTAACAGACTTGCCCTTCATTTGATCTTCCCCTTTTTATTTCTAGCCAGGTGTCATCTTTTATCTCTTGCCTTTTTGGCTTTCAACTTGGTGACATCTGTCAGCTCTATTTTTTGATACCCTATTCTATTTCTTTCAATAGTGACTTAAAGTTTTTGATGTCTTTCACATTCTTTGTTAAATTGCTTCCTATGTATTTTATGCTTTTGAACACTATTTTAATGGAGTTGTCGTCTTGTCTTTCCTCTTCTAGTTCATCGTTTGCACATAGAAACACAACAGATTTTTGTGTAATAATGTTATAAATGTATGCTTTGGTATGTGGATTTGTTTCTAAGATAGTTGAAAATGATCACTCTGGACAAGTGCTGAAAGGAAGAAAATAATATGTGTGAAACCTCTAACAATATTGCAATTAGTAACAATATTATAAACCACAGTGACTAAAAGAAAAAAAAGAGAGGAAAAAAGGTCTGTAATAGAAGCAGATGGAAGGGGGAAAGTGGGAAGGAAGCTAGGGACATTGGAAGCAGGAAATATGCACGGGTAAAGGGATGGGTATTGGAACTTTATGGCTGAAAATCATGAACTACTTTCTAACTGCTTACCTCACAGTGATTCAATTAAAATTATTCATTAAACAAAACAAAAATTTAGTGAAGTTTTAGGCTTTTATGTATATTATTATGTCACCTGCAAAAAAAATGATAGTTTGACTTCTTTACCAATTTGGATACCTTTGATTTCTTTATCTTACAAGATAGCTATGGTGAGTATTTTCAAAACTATACTGAATAATAATGGAGAAAATAAAACACTTACCTTGTTTCTAATTTCAGAGAGAGAGCTTTAAGATTTTTTATCAATAAATGTGATGTTGATTGTGGATTTGTTGAATATAGTTTTTACTATCATCAAGTAATAAAATAGTACTCCATTCCTATTTTGTTGATTTTTTTTATAATAAATGGATGTTTAATCTTGTCTAAATATGTTGATATGATCATATTACTGTTAACTTTCCATTGGTATATATGGTATATTAAATGAATTGTTTTGTATTAATTCAGCCATTCTTTCGTCCATTTGGTCATAGTATTTGATTCTTTTGATCTATTATTTGATTCAGTTCACTAATATTTTGTCGAGAATGATGTTATGCTATAATGTTAATCAGGGATATTAGTCTGTAATTTCTTTAGTATAGTCTCTGCTTTTGATATTAGGGTATTGTTGGCTTTAAAGAATGACCATCCTGCCAAAGGCATTATAAAAATTCAATATAATCTCCATCAAAATTCCCATTCCATTGTTCAAGAACTTAGAAGAAATATGACTAAATATTATATGGAATTATAAAACTCCTTGAAGAGCCAGGGTACTTCTGAAAAGAAAAAATATATGAGAGCAATGCATTCCTTGGCTTTAAATAGAGTCATAAAGCTTTAAAGCTATAGTAATCAAATTTGTGGTTCTGGAATAAAGAAAGACTCAGAGTAATGGAATTGAACTGAACTACCAGCACCTAAAGAAAAACTTTGTTATATATGAAGAGTTAATCAGTGGTCCTTAAACTACAACCTGCGGGCCGCATATTGTATTTGTTCTTGTTTGGTTTCTTCACTTCAAAATAAGCTATATGCAGTGTGCATAGGAATTTGTTCACTGTTTTTATTTTTACTATTGTTTGGCCCTCCAGCAGTCTGAGGGACAGTGAACTAAACCCTTGTTTAAAAAGTTTGAGGACTTTTTAATGAATGGAGTTGGGTACATGAAGTAAAATCAACAGACGTTTTTTTAGCAAACAGTGCAAAAAAAACTGGAAAATCATGAGCCAAAAAAATGAAACTAAATCCATATTTTGGGGCCAGAGATATAAGTGGTTAAGGAACATGCCTTACAAGTGGCAAAACCAGGTTCAATCTCCAGTGTTGCATATGGTTCTCTGAGCTCAGAGCTAAGTGTAATTCCTGAGTAATCCCTGTTGAGTATTACTCAAAAAACACACAGCAAAAGTTAATTTAAAATCTATTAGAAACCTCAAGATTAGATAAGAATCCATAAACTGCATTGAGAAAAACAAAGGTCAAACTCTAAGATCTCAGAGGTGTCTTCATTCCAGGGGCAAAGATAACCAATAAACAAACAAAAAGCAACTGAGATTATATCAAAGTTAAAAATTTATTCAAAGCAAAGGAACCTTGAGTTAAAATAAAACACCTCACTGGAGTGTAGGAAGTATTTACATATTATATATCAGGAAAAAAGGCTAAATCTAAAGTATATAAAGTATTCACAAAGCCCAGCAGCAGCAAAAGCAATAAACCCATTTATGATTGGGAAGAAAAAATCAACAGAACTTTCTCAAAGAGAACATATGATGGCGAGTAGGCATATGACAAGCCTCTATATTAAAGCTACTATATTAATATATAAATATTATATATTTTATAATATATATTTTGTATATAATTTATGTATAAATTTATATATATTTTATAATATATAAATATCATAAAGACTTCACTGTCTTTCCCAAGTCTCCTGACTCATCTCCCATGCTCTCCTGTGGTTCTTTTCTCATAAAGCTGTGAGACCCCGCTCTGAACAATGGCCTGCCAGGTCAGGCATGTCTCACCCACACCTACCTTTCTGACCTCATTTCCTGTTACTACCCCCTCACTCACTATGCTCCAGTCTCTACTTTTGTGGCTTGCTCCACTGCCAGCCTGGCTTGTCCTGTACATCTGACATATTTCTACTTCAACATTTTTCCCTGAAGGTCACATCACTGCCCTCAGCATTCTTCTCACTGCCTTCAAGTCTTCGCACAGTCGTCATAGATAGCATCTATTTCAAATTGCAAACTTGCCCACTCCACCAATATGCCCCATCCCTTTACCTGCTTTTCTGTTCTTCTTTTTTTTCTTTCTTTTTTTTTTTTTTTTTTTTTTGGTTTTTCGGGCCATACCCATTTGATGCTCAGGGGTTACTCCTGGCTAAGCACTCAGAAATTGCCCCTGGCTTGGGGGACCATATGGGATGCTGGGGGATTGAACTGCAGTCCTTCCTTGGCTAACACTTGCGAGGCAGACATCTAACCTCTAGCGCCACCTCGCCGGCCACTAACCTGCTTTTATTTTCTATTCATCACTAATCACTATCTAATGCCAGGTGTTTATTAGGCTGTATTTACAATATGCTTTAACTGTAGGGGTCAGAGGTTAAATTTTCACCTCATCTCCTTAAGTTTATCTACTCTTTTGTCTTCGGGTTTTTTAAGAGATTGCATATCAAATATGGTGTGAGACAGCCAATTCTGTTAGTTTTTGTAAAGTTCTGATCTGAGGAAATGGGGGAGATAGGTAGCGGAAGAAAACTTCAATCTGCTTAAATCATTTTTTGAGGGAGAGGGTAACACACCAGATCATGAGCTTACCTTGTACATGGCCAACTCAGATTCAATCCCAGGCACTCCATATGGTCACCTGAGAATTGCCCACTATGATCCATGAGTGCAGCCATAAGTCCTGAGAACTGCCAATTGTGACTGAAAACAGCAATAAAAAGATCTTTTGGTAAGTCCTTGAAGCTACCTACTTCACCATTACTCTTGGTGTTTTATTGGTTTTCCCTTCAACATATATAGGAAGGCAAGGGTGTTGGTGTGGTGTTTCCCTTTCCCTAAAAAATGTAATAAGCACTGGTGGATTAGGTTCAGGTATATAACTTGAAGACAAGCTTTATTAAGAACTCAGTGATACCCTGGACCTATTATAAAATTGTCATTCCCCCTTCAATGGACTACTTAGTACGTATAAGGTACGTAGTAAATAATGGTAACTGGAGTAAAGGCAAAATTATCTTGCCTTGATAAGATTATTGCTACTTAACAAATCCCACCCAAAATTTAGTGATAGGAGACAAAGGTCCTCATCTATTATCTCTCACGGTTTCAGGAGTTTTGAAAAAGTTTAGCTGAGTGATTGCCTACAGGGGTCTCTTATGTGGTTAAAGTCAAAACATCAACCTGGATTGCAGTCAGCTGAAGATCTGCAGGAGTGAAGATGCTTGTCCACAGGGGATATTTCTCCTGCTGGCAAGCTTATGCTGGCTGTTGACAGGAGGTCTCAGCACCTCCCCAGGAGGCTTCCTCCAAAGGCTGGCAACAAGGCCACTAGCTCCCCCAGAGTGGGCAGTACAGAGAACACACATGAAAATGGTCTCTCTTTAGAATGCCATTTGGAAGATTCAAGTCATAAAAAGAAGTTCCTACATCTGGCTCCCGTCAAATGGCCGAGAATTGGACACCACTTCAGAAAGGAATTGTATGGAAGAATGTGTGGACATACTTGAAAACCACAGAATAAGCAAGGAGCAAATAAACGGACAGAGGGATGAGGAAGAATTGGATATGTTGATTCAATATCGGTTTTCTCAATTTTAAAAGAGCAGGTTCACCAATCTCCTGATAAAGGGTAAATATCCAAGATATATAAAGCAATAGTAGAACTCTATAAGAAAAAAATATTACAACAGAATTTTTAAAAAATGGAGAGAAGAGATGAACTGAAACAGCCAGCAAATTGATAGCACTCCCAGCATATTTGCAAAGTACAGTGCTTTATAAATATTTAGAAAATAAACGTTCTGGTCTTCCTATTGTTGGGTTTGGGATGAAAGGCAGGGATTAATCAGAATTAATTTCTTTGCTGATTAGACAAACAATCTAATGGTAAAATTGGAGAGTGGAGCTGATAAAGTATAAGACTAGAATGTGAAAAAGGCGGAAGTTATGGTATCTATTTCATTGTGCCATTAATGCATATACTGCCACACAGAATTTTAGCTCAAGCCCAGATCCCTAAGTTACCTTGTGGAGGCATGTTAGATTTCTTACAGTTGGTGTACATATACTATTTGTTTTGCTAAAAATAAAAATAAATAAAAACAAAATTCTCAATTAAGTGATGTATCCCTTCCCCTTCCTTTCCTGGATCATTCTGAGTACATTTTGGTTTGCAGATCATGTAAATAATAAATAGCTTATACCACAAAGTACAACACATGGGAAATGCATGTAGTCACAGTAGGTAACAAGTCCAGTTTTAAAAATGTGTTTGCATGTGTCAATGTATGACTTTTTTTTTTCAACTGGATTGCTATTAAAAGACTTCACATACAGACTGGAGAGATAGCACAGTGTAGGGCATTTGCCTTGCACACAGCCAATCCAGAACAGATAGTGATTCGAATCCCAGCATCCTATATGGTCCCCGTGCCTACCAGAGTGATTTCATAGCACAGAGATAGGAGTAACCCATGAGCACCACCGGGTGTGACCAAAAAAAAAAAAAAAAAAAAAAGACTTCAAATATAGGGCCAGGGAGATAATACACAGGAAAGGTACTCACCTTGAATGGAGTCAACCCTGATTCAATCCTTGATACCATGTATGGTCCCTTTAGCACTGCAAAAAGTGACCCCTGAGGTTAAAACTAGAAGTATGCTCTAAGCACCACCAGGTATAGCCCCCCCAAGCCCCAAAAATAAATCTATAAATGCATAAACAAAGAATTTCACAGAAGTCTCTTTTTCATATTATAAAAACACTGCTATAACTGGACAGATAGCTCAAAGGGCTGAGTACTAGGGCTCAGCAATAGAGTACTTAACTTGCCTTGCTGTGTGAGGCCCTAGCTTCGATTTTGGGCTCCAAAAATAAATAAAAATAAATAACATAGTTTGAGTAACTGGACCTTTCTATGAAAAATATATCTGCTTTTCATCAAAGGATTTAAATAATAATCTTTTTTCCATACATGGAATTCTTTTGCCTATTTTCTCCCTTCTGTTCTCTCATATTAGTAATTGAATTTGCTAGATGAGGAACTTCTGAATAATTAAAGTTTTATGATCTGTGTATCCTCTCTGAACATGTCATAAATACTTTACTTAATATCATATTTCCCATATCACTGTTGCTGAAAATACATATAACTATAAAATACATAGTCAACACTATTCAACAGGATGTATGACTACTAACTGGCACAGTCATCACAGATAAATTTTGCAAGCATTTGGGGAAAATGCTAGCTGATAGATTTCTGTTACTAGCATCAGATTTTACTCTGGTGTTTTCTATAAAAGCACAGGGTTGGCCTGCCATATTAGTAGCCAAAGTGGATGGTTTTTGGGACATTAGCTCTTCCGAGCTGTTACGGAAAGTAGTATGAATCTCTCCTGAAGAGAAAACCTGTACCTCTCTCACAAGACAAAAAGAACAACTGAACTGTTGAGCTAGAGACTTCAAATTTGACAAAAATTTGGAAAGTCATTTCAAGGGAAGTCCAAGGCAGTTGTTTGTAAACACTGGACGGTGGCCCGGGACATCAGAATCAGCTGCAAACTTATTGCTGGTTCTGACCTCACACTGTTAAGCCCAACTCTCTTGCAGATGGGGTCTAGGTATTTGTGCTAGCAACAAAGCATCCAAATTATTCTTATAAACAGACCATATCTGAGAATGCTGGTCACGACTGAATGTCTGTGGATGCCCACCAAATCTGCACTATTTCACAATTGATAGACTATGCCACAGAGAGATTCAGAATTCTACCATTCTCCCACACCAATAAAATACCCACTCTAAATGCTTGCCATCATTTTTTTTCAACAAGTATTAGCTAAGCTTTTCTGGCATGCACTATGGTGGATGCCAACTTGACAACAATGAATAAAGCAGATATGATCTCTTCCATCACTAAGCTTAAAATCCTGAGGCTGGGAATGTAGCTTAGTGGTAAAACATTCACCTGGTATTTGTGAGGCCCTGGGTTCCATCCCTGGCACACCATCCTCCCTGTGCACACACAAATAAATCCTGTGGGGAGTATAATATTCAGAGCAAGCATATTTTCAAATGTCTTTATATCATCAGTGCAGAAAAAAAATCGTGAGTGCAGCAAAAAGAAAAAGGTGGTATTTTTATTTTTTGTCTTTTATGTGTTTTGCTTTTTGGGGTCACACCCAGTGATGGTCAGGGTTACTTCTGGCTATGCACTCAGAAATCGCTGCTGGCTTGGGAGACCATGTGGGACACTGGGGGATCAAACCGCCATCCATCCTAGGTTAGTGCATGCGAAGCAAATGCCCTACCGCTTGTGCCACTGCTCTGGCCCCAGAAAAAGGTGCTTGAGAAAAATACTAATTCTCAAAATATTGATGGGGTATAGAAGTGGTCAGACTGGGCCTCCACCAAGAATTGTCATTGGCGAGTCAGATAGCTAGAATAGGAATTAAAGTGCTTGCTTTGTGTGTGACCAACAACAGCAGGTCAAAATCCCTGGCATGATATATGGTCCTCATCACTGCCAAAACCTGCTTCTGATCACAGACCAGGAATAGCCCTTGCACAGTACCCAATGTGGCCCAAACACCCCGCCAACACCAACCAAAAAAGACATTCCATGTGAATGTTGAATAATAGAGATCCATGAGGGGTGTGGGTAGCATAGAGCTCTCCACAGCAAGTAGGTGAATGCTGTAGCAGCTTCGTATCTTCTAGAACATTCTTATTCCACAATGCCACTTCACTCCACTATTTCACTCCCCTGCTCCTTAATGCAGTTTAGGAAAAGCACAATCAGAAGCAGAAAGGCATCCACATGACACGGGGCACATTAAGAAATCCCATTCCTGGATGTTTATCTATTTATCTGTTTCCAGTCTAAGGTTCTAGTAATCAGATTTTACATGGTTTGATCTAAAACAGTGGTTCTCAATCTTGGCTGTACATTGAAATCTCCTGGGGAACTTTGAAAAAAGAAATACCGATGGCTTGGCCTCTCTCCTAGAAATGCTGATTTAATTGGTCAGGGGAGTAGTCTGGACATGAAAATTTTCTAAAACTCCCGAGATAGATTTTGACATGCAAACAATTTTGAGAATAACTATTTAAAGGAAGGGGGGATGGAAACTAGTTCTGAATTATCAACAGGAAAGTCAATGAAAACTTAGACTATGTGTTTGATACTTCTCTGATAGGAAGCAAAGAATTGCTGGCAATACAGAATTAGCACAGCCAGTATGAAATATGGTTTCCCTGACTCTCCCCTTCACTGCCTGATGAGCCTCGTTGGCATTTAGTCCGGTTTGATGAGGCAATCCTCCATGCCTAAGGCTTTGTGAGCTAAGTTGAGGAAAAAGTGTGAAAGCAGGTTATGAATCACTTTCATCTCAGAAAATGTGAAATCCAGTTGGGAGACAGCCTGAGAGTAACAAAATGATAAAGTGGATATTGCTGTGCTATTGATAGAGAGAACAGAAATTTAAGTGGGGGGGGGGGAGTTTCACTGATACTTTCAGGTAGATAAACCTAAAACTACTGGCTTGCTGATTAAATAGGACCAGGAGTGGCCCTTGGATCCTCTGAGCACAACTCGGAAAAGCATGAGAGGCCACTCTACCTTGGAAGGCCTATCCAATCCCAAATTCAGGAAATTTGGGAAATATCATCACACTATCCTGTGGGATCGTTGTATACTCAAATAAAAATATTAAAACTTTGGGTCAGAGAGGTGGCATTAGAAGTAAGGTGTCTGCCTTGCAAGCGCTAGCCAAGGAAGGACTGCAGTTCAATCCCCCGGCGTCTCATATGGTCCCCCCAAGCCAGGGGCAATTTCTGAGCACTTAGCCAGGAGTAACCCCTGAGAATCAAACAGGTGTGGTCCAAAAACAAAACAAAAAAATGAAAACTTACGATGTGGAAGAAAAGAGCAAATGGGATTACATTAAACCAAGAAGCTTCTGCGGCTCAAAGGAAATGGTAACCAGAATATATAGACAATACATAGTATGGGATAAACATGTTTTTTTAAATATGCCTCTGACTATTTAAAATTAATCCAACTGCTGGCTTATGTTATTTCTACCTGTACTTACTACTGTACTTAAAAATTATCTGGACATTATATTATACATGGAAGACCCTAAAGAGTCCAAAAAATGTTTTCCTAAAAACAATAAACCAATACAGCAAAGTG
>PVKC010000268.1:0-76315 GCA_004027635.1 Crocidura indochinensis | reverse complement strand
TGTGTGTGTGTGTGTGTGTGTGTGTGTGTGTGTGTGTGTGTGTTCTGTTTTAAGTTTTGGTGGTATTCAGTGCTTACTCCTGGTTCTGTGATCATGGATCACTCATAGGACTTAGGTGATAATATGGGGTGCCAGGAATTGAACTTGGGTTCAAACACAGTTGGCTGCATGCAAGGCAGGTGCTTAGCCACTGAGCTATCTCTTTAGCTCTGCAATTCTATTTGAATCAACAATTCTTAGGTGTTATCTTTGTTATCATGGGAAAATAATCTTTGGTGAGTTGGATTAGTAGTGTGGTTGTTTTTCCATAAATGACTTAAGACGCTAAGGGGTTATTTCAGGCTCTTCATTCAGAAATTTCTCCTGGAGGAATTTCCTATATTATATAGAATGTGGAGAATTTAACCCAGGTTGGCCACATACAAAGTAAGTGCCCTATCTGCTGTCCTATTGCTCTGGTCCCATTTGTGGGATGGTTGATTTTATATTTTACGTGTGTGTGTGTGTGTGTGTGTGTGTGTGTGTGTGTGTGGTGTCAAGTGTTTTGAATCTTCAGAACTGTTTCATTCCTTACTAGTTCATCTTGCCTGGAAATAGTAAGTCCTTTCAACTCATTAAGAAGCTTTACAGAGGGTCACTCCATTTTTCCATCTTTCCCCTTTTAGGGGTTCTGGCAACAATGTGTGTTTCATTATATATTCTGCTCCATTTGTTGCCTCTTCTCCATTTATACCATCTGGATTGGTACTAGATTATCATCAACACTCTGGGCAATGTTTCTTTTCCAACTTCCTACCTTCATACTTTCCTCTACAGTCACATTTTCTCCTGTTTGTCTTCTATGTTAATGCTTTTATGTCTTACAAAGCAGATATTTCTCCAGTGGGTTTAAATTGTTACTGTATTCAGCTTATTTTCATACACTCTCTTAATTGTCTTTCCTAGCAATTCTCTTTCCTGTTCCCATGGTCCATTTCTTGATATTTATCATTCCTATTTCTTACAACAGAGTGAGAAATTATTACACATTTAAAATTTCTCCTGTCTACGATAACAAAAGCTTTCCAGGAGCTCTGCTTTTATTTCTGTGGGAAAATGGTTCTCTTTTAAAGAAATGATCTGCTTTAGTCAGCTCAAGATACATACATTCATTTATTTTTTCCTTGTTTGTTTACAATCTTTCAAAAGGGGTGAGGTCTACTGTTCCAATGTGCCCAGCCAACAAAGTCTATGTTTCTTTGGTTTGTATGTTTATTTTTTCTTCTGAGAATGTGGAAATTCATTTATGGAATTGTAAACTGGTGGTTAAGTTGATGTGTTCTGGCCAATTTAACTACTGTAGCTCAGCTGGATTATTATGCTTGGATAATTTGAAGCAGTTTGTGTTTCTTTATCTAGAGGTGAGCCACTGAAAAATGAAATTGCTAGAGAGAACTGTGATCCTTCCAGTTACATTTATATCCACATCCTCTCCTTCAAAAAACTTTTGAGATCCTTGCTTGTTGAAGTCTTAACTCTGAAAGAGAATACCCCACCGTGCGTGTGCTTATGTGTTCAGTTTCTTCAGAAGATGGGCTCTAGAGAGGGAGGACACGGACCTTTTCTATTTAAGGTTTAACTCACTGTCACTGCTCAAGAATAAACCTTATGGAGGCTGCTAAACCCACAGCCATGATTCCTGGCAGAAGCCAGAAACAGAAGTTTCACTTCCAGTGCCTTCTGCCTCCACTGGGCCAGCTGCCCACTTGCTGGTTAAAGAGAAGCCAGGCTGCCCACGGTGGGAAACAGCTATCCTGTGATTGATAGGAAACCATCACAGGGGAATCTGGGCTTCAGCACAGCCAGATGTTTTGTTTGGTCCAGCATCCTCCCAGGAAGACAAGCTCCATTGGGCAGGGGTTCTGGCTAATAAAAAACACTAATTCTGTCTCATTTTCTCATCCCTCTCTCTCTCTCCCCTCCTTTTTTTCCTCCTTCTCTCAGTAATCCTTCTGCCTTGTGAGCAACAGACAAAATGGAATTTTCAGGTTGTCCTCTGCAGTAATAATTAAGAAGCATCCCTCGTAATTAAAAATGCAACAAAAATAGTTCGGTTAGCTACATATTAACTTGATGAGCAAGAAGATCAGATTCTTATTTATATGAACATGAGGAACAGACATCCAAAGTTCTGGATACGAGACATTCTTTATCCTTCATGGGCCCCAGATCTTGGGGAAAGTATAAACATAATCACTAAGGACTGGTTCTTCTCCATTCCCTTCCCTATAGCCAGACATAGAGAACTCTCAATCCCTGCCAACTTTGTACTCAAGTAGCAAAGCACAATTCTGGCTGTAAGGAGGGGTCCTCAAACTAGAAGTGTGCGTTCCTCTCTGGTTTTCCAGCCACTGAATCTATCCTATGCTTCATTCTGAAATGTGAATCCTGTCCCACAGACAATAGGCCCTTCTAAAAGCATCTGTGTAGATATACCCCTTCCTATCTTTCATATAACCCCAAGGCTTTACCTCCATCCAAGATGGGGAGCTTTTTGAATTGCAGTGAGAATAATCACTCCTGTAACACCCTGCTCCCAACTTTTGCCATTTAAAATTATGGATTACCTCTGCAAATGCATTTCTATTGTGATTCATATGTATCTCAACTACAGAAAGTATCACATTATGGTAGAATCTGTAGAACACACTCTAGATGGGCTTATCCATTTCCACGGATCTTCTCTGTCTCGGTACGGAAAAATGGCAAAAGCAAAACAAAATTGACTTCTCCTTCCCGCCAGTCAGACATGCAAGTTCTGATTAATAGGATGTAGGCAGATGTCTTGAGGGATCATGGTTCTTTCTAAGTTAATAGGCATATACGGACTAGAAGAAAGCTCTGGGCCCTTTCTACTTTCTTCTTCTTCAAGACTGGAACACAGACATGATGCCTGGAGCTGCAGCAGCTGACAAGGGAACCATGAGAAGCAATGTTCAAGGAGGACCTAGAAAGATGCCAGACCGTCAGCCTGAATAGCAGCACCAGATGTGGATGGGACCTTCTGATTATTTTTTTCCCCAAGAGAAAAATGAATCTCCATCTGCTGAAGTCAGCTTTTGTTCATTTTCTACTTTTAGAAATTCTGAATGAATACATACATTTCTATCTATAAGACTGAGACCTTCAAGGGAAAAGACTGTTTCTTATTTATATTTATACCCTCGATGCTTGGCAAAATGCCTGGCACTGAGTAAATGTTCTAAGTTTTTGCACTGAGCTGAATGTCATTATTGTCTTTAAAATATTCTGTTTCCTCATCTCAGCCTTCAGGGACCTGCAGAAAACCTCTCCCCTTATCATGTCACAGGCTCCAGCTATATCCAGCAAGCATTGTCTCTTGGAGAGACCCTACAGTCTCATGGCATTCATACTGGTACTTTTCTTACCCACTGTTGAAATGTTGGCTCCATACCTCTAGATGGAACCCCTTCCTCTGTTACTGAAGGTAGCCTGTACATGCTTGCAACATCTGCTTTACCTGGCAGGCATCTGTTTGCTTAACTGTAAATCTCCATTGGAATTTGATTCTCTGAAAGACAAGGCTCACGCAGCACTGATCTGTGTGTAGTCCACTGCACAGAGACACAGTTTCTACTACTAAAAAGTTGTTCAGTACAGGTTGTAGTAAATGAAATGAGAGTGGGTCAGCATGGCAGAGCAGGATGAGGGAAGCCTGGCCCTGTGAACAGTAGTGCTAAAATCTACATCACTGGGTCACTGGAGGATGAGATGAGTCACTTCCCTGGAGCTTGTCTATAAAAAGAATCCAATACTGGGCCAGAGAAATAGCACACTGGGCTAGAGAAATAGTACAATGGGTAGGGCTCTTGCTGCCTGCTGGTACACAGTAGTCCTGCAGTCCCCAGCAGAATCTCTTTCTCTTTTCCTGTTGAAACATCCAGGTAGGAACCTTACCATGATCCTTACATCACCCATGGTGTCTCCTGGGCACTCCTCAAAGTGCCAATGCTTATTGCCTCCTTGCTTCTTGTTATGGGAGCTGCATGCCAAGCACAGTTTTAAGTTTTAAGGGATGCCACTTAGCTATCCATGTTGCCTATGTGGCAGGGACTTTTGGCAATTATTGTTTCACAGATAAGTGAACTGAAACACAGAGAAATTTCTGAGCTGCACAGCTGCACAGAGCTAGTGTGCATATGTGTGTATGTTTGCATGTGTATATGTGTACACGGAATGTGGGGGTGGTGGTCTGGTGCTAGGGTCAAGGTTTCAGCTACAACTTAAAACTTAATTAGCAACAAAACTCTTGAGATGTTAGGAGAATTAGGTCTTCAAAGGTAGCTAGTTAAACAATCAGACCAACTGGCCCAACTGCAAACTAAAATTGTTGCAGGGAAAAGCAGGAGACATTGCAAGACAAAAATAAAAACAGCATCCTCAGGGAGATGCACAATAATAATACATTGATAAAAACAAAAGCAGGCTGCTTATAGTAATTGGAAAACAAAAATGCAGTTTACTTGAAATAAAAACAAAAACAATATTTCCCCCCCAAAAAAGTGGAAGAAATAACAGGATAAGTACTGTTGGAAACAAAATTAATAAAAACAAGAATTCCCTGAGCAAATAAAAATAGGATCGAGAATTTTTCAATCATCAGAATAAAAAGAAAGCTAATTAGTTAAATCAGCAAACAGTATGAAGTTAAAAATGAAAAATAAAATGTAATAAAGAAGCTGAATATGCTTTGTTTGAAGGAATGTAATACATTTGGTGTAAATAACATAGACAAAACCCCCTACTTTCTTTACTCTCTATGAGTACTATGAGTACATATAGCACATAAATAAGACAAGACCCCAAGAAGTTAGAAGGACACAAAACAGCAAAAATAAAAAGAAGATAATACAAAACATAAAACTGTTTAGCAATGTTTTAAAATCCTTTAATGCTTTTAGGTAGAAAAGAAGAATTGAAGTCACAGACTTTAGAAATAAATATGCCATATGAAAAACATAAACTTCCCCCAAAGAAACTAAGAGAATCTGAAGCAGCAAAGACAATGAAATACTACTTTTTCCTGAGACTGGAGACTGCCAAGACTAACAACACTGGGGATCGTTGCATAGGGATGCCAGCTTTGAGTAGATGTGTAAATCGCTGTGGATTCTAGAAGGAAATTTGAGAGCGTGTCTTAAAATTTGCCTTTGAAGAATATATCTTAAGAAAATCATTGGGCACCTATTTGAAGATTCATGTACCAGAGTGTTTACTGGAGTGAAAAACGAAAAGTATTCCCTTTATCAAAAAGGGAGCAGTTAAGTAAGTTATGATTGTGTCCATGAAGAACTCCCTGAAGCCATCACACAGGATGAAGCAGATAGATAGATGTTGACATAATAAGATGATGATTCATGATGAAACAGAAAAAGCAGGTTACTGAGGCATGCATGGAGATGATCTTGTTTCTGAAGCAGTGCTTATCATGCTCATTTTGGGTATATAGTGGGTCTCAATCACCTAAGAAATTAAAGTGGAACAAAGGGACAGTCAGCATGGCGTCTATGTGGAACCAAAACTCATGGGGAAGCGGAAGGAAACTCGGCCTTCTAAGTCTCCACATTTCTTTCTTGTTGGTAGTCTGAATTTTTAAAAATGTGTATCACACTTTTATAAAGCACACTATATAAGGCGCTTCAATTAAAAACATCCTAAGTAGACCTCTTGTTGAATAAGGATAGAAACTCAACATGGGGCTTCTGAACATTTTGTCTTAGTTGACATCTTCTTAGTTTTGCTATTGGTTATTTACACAAGAATGTGAGCATATTGAGTGGGGGGGCAAAGGATTATAGATGGTGATAAGGAGAAAGAGAGGAGGAGAATGGAAGAAATGGAAAAAAGGGTAGAAACACAGAGGGGCTCTGGAAAAGAGGAGGAAAGAAGGAGGGAAGGAGAGAGAACATAGTATAGGTGCCTGCGTGGAAGCAAAGGCAAGCTGGGCATGAGGAAGGATGGGGTTACTGCAACCTGGGGTCCTTTTCCAGCAGTAGACAGGACAACTGCTCTCTTGACGCTCTAAGATGCTGAGACTTTAGGAAACCTTCAAGGGTAGGACTGACACTATTATCACCTTTACCCTGCAAAGGTCACCTCGGGGTCCACACACATGCATGCACACATGAATGGGTCATGGTGCTCAGAGAGTTCCTTGGAGAGCCTGGATCTCCCTTTTTGAGGGTCAGAAAGGAAACCCTCAGTAACTCCACAGCCCTGACCTGAAGTTTCTATAGGGGATAATGTTCTCATTCCTGTCAGAAATCCTGCCATTGACTTTCTGTGTTCTCACAGACAGCTGCTCCAATCTGCTTTTTCCTCCACCCTTATCCTCTACCTTAATTCCCGGGATTAATGCTGCGTGTCTTGGGCATGCTAATGTGTTGAGCCAGGAGGGATCTGGGACTCTTTCAGAAGAGGCAGAGCAAAAGCACTTAGGAAGGAGCATCAGAAAGTCTATGATGACTTTCTAGTGATTAGGCAAAACAAACAGTTAGACCAGCAGACAAAACAAAACAAAACAACAAACAAACAAAAAACCCAACAACCCAGAAAAGGATGAAAGAACAGAAAAAACAGGAGAAAGCAAATATGACAAAACATTCACAACTGTTGAGTCCACATTATTGGTATAGTTCTCTCAACTTTTCTGTATATTTTACATCTTGCATGTTACACAACAAAATAAAGAAGCAAAAAGTAACCAACTTTATGTTTTTGGAGGAGGGTCCAATTGGTAAGCCTGCTTATATACCTAGGGTATTGCTCCTTCTTCGTTTGCACTGCTCTTCTTATTCTTATTCTTTTTTCTTCTCCCAGAATTCCCAGACTCATATTCCCATCTTTCAAGATTACCAAACAGCATATCTCAGCCTCTTGCTTTTGCCCTGGCTGCTCTACAAGTTTGACCTCCCATTGCTGCCCTCACCCACCCAATTAGAGTTGATCCACTCATCCCAGGGGTTCAATTCCTACTCCTTAAGCCTGATCATACTTCCCTAGCTGTTTGCCTTCCTTCTAGAGTATCTGGCCTCCTCTTCTTTGTCCTGGACTAATCGCAAGTTTCCAAGACAGCTTCTTAGACTGTGCTACCATTCATTCTTCTTCCTCCTTCCCTCACCATCTCCATCTGTACATACTCAAATGTTTCCTTTTTGCCAGCAAGGAAAGGGTCTCATTCATCTCTGTGGGGCCAGGACCACTGCCAGTCATAGACAACAGAATGTCTTAAACAGTTATAGGAGGGAATGAATCTGTGAATAAGTGATGCTTCCAGGCAGGAAAACCTCTAGATTTGCAGTTATACACAAAATAAAGAGAGTTCTTCAACTCTTCATTCATTGTCCAATTAATTCTGAGGAATTATCAGAGTTCTACTAGTTATAAGTGCTCTAGTCCTGTTCTATTTATTTATTTATTTATTTATTTTTGTTTTTGGGTCACACCCGGCAGTGCTCAGGGGTTACTCCTGGCTCCATGCTCAGAAATTGCTCCTGGCAGGCATGGGGGACCATATGGGGCACCGGGATTCCAACCAATGACCTTTCGCATGAAAGGCAAACGCCTTACCTCCATGCTATCTCCCGGGCCCCCTGTTCTATTTATTGATTCACTCATTTGTCCTCATACTTAGTAGCTGCTCAATCTCTTGCAGGTACTGGGACGTGGAGTTGAGTTGAGAGCTAGGAAACTTACAAAAAAGAATCAGAAAAAGACCACAGATCTAGTAGGGAAGGTCAATCAGTGGGTAGTTTAAGGGAGAAAAATAGTGTCAGATGAAGAGTACAGGCCATGAGCACTAGGGCTTCAGAACAAGAGAAACTGCTCCTTGTATGTCCTGAAGAGAGTCTTGGGGAAGACTTCCTAGGTGAGCTGAGACATCCCAAAGGATGGAGAGTTTAGAAAAAAGTCTTTGGAAATAGAAACAAAGATACAGAGGGGACTTGAGAATATGTCCTGAAGCCACCAGTGGTCTGCAGTGACCATAGAAGAGGGTGAAAGTAAGATTGAAAGTAAGATTGGTGGATAGGAGTAGTTTGAGGTTTTGATGACCATAAAATGAGTACAAGATATGAGCTTCTAGGTCTGGGATGCCAAAAAAAATTTTCAATCAGAGGTGAGTTGATCAGGTGAGTGTCCAGAAACTAGTTCCATTTACAGTTTACAGGTTGAATCTATATTTAACTTGTCCTTCCAATAGTGAAAAGATCACAAGAGCCCTACTGAGCTCATTTATCCAGGACTTTGTTTAAAAACCTGCACATAGTGTGGTGGCATGTACATAATTAAAAAAAGAAGAGATTTGTGGGATTAAAAAATAAACATAGTAAAGGAATAACAAGCAGTCAAAGTCATTGGATCTAAAGATTTTGTCTATAGAATTGATCTTGCATGGGGAGCAGGGGGAATTGGGAAGGGTTCATGGGACACTGGTGAAGAAAAGTGGGCTCTCTGTTGATGGATCTGGTGTTGAAATGACAATAGCGTGAAAATTTAGGCTAAGTATCTGTAGCTTTGCGTTTATATTGATTTTCAGTAAGTTAAGAGATGATTTTGCTTGTGGGTGGAAAGTTTTAAAGATGCTCACCCTGTCTGCACTTGGGATGAATTTTCTATTTCAAGCTAAGAAAATGCTGAGGCACTATGATGTAAGCCTGCCTCAGCTTCACTATGATATCTATGATCATGATGTACTTACACTACCACCCCAGAAAAACAATCCTTGAGATCCCTGAGCTTTGTCTAAGATATCAGATATTTGCCTAGCCTGGATCCGCCGATCAGATGAACTAGTGTAAATAAAGGCCTCCTTGCTCTCCTGCCATGACTTTGTATTGATGTGCTTGATTGAGCAAACTCCCATTTCAACAATGTAAACGTGAAAAATATGATTAATGGTATTATAAATTGTGGCACCTCAATAAAAATGGTTAAAAACTAACTCGCACACACAAAACACTTTTGACATTTCTTTCATTTTCTTTGCACCAAATTTAAGGGCATATATGTCTATACTGAGTATGCAGACACTCATCTTTCTGGTTGCAGTACATCATCCCTCTTAATTGATTGCTCTCCCAGGCAGCAAGCTTCTCTTTTACTCTACACTTCAGGGATATATATATATATATATATATATATATATATATATATATATATATATATATATATATATATATATATATATATATATATATATATATATATATATATATATATATATATATATATATATATATATATATATATATATATATATATATATATATATATATATATAAACTGCACTGATTGTAGGACAGAAAGCTTATAACACACATCATTTCAGGCTGATAGAAAAATCTAATGACAAAAGAAATGTGACAACTAAAGGAGTTAACTGGGTTGTTTCATTTGGTGTTATTCAGTGAAGTACAATCTGTGTTTTCAAAATGATACACTTTGCCATTGATGAAAGGAAACTGAAGAAGAGAAACCTGGAATGTATAAATAACCAGGGACTCTTCTTAATGAATAATACCTGTTGCAGAAATTTTAATCTATCAAAGTAGAACTCTAACCTTTTAAATTCTGACCAACCACAGCTAGGTCACAAGATTTTCCTTTCCATATTCTCATTCCTGTGACGAGTACTACTAAACATTCTTATAGTCAAATGCTGTAAGATGGGTATCTGTTCCAAAAAAGAGAATGGAATATGACATGGAAATGGAAAGTGATATTCCAAATCTTGGATTGAGGCATAGTGTCTGGACTGTTTCTTCTAGAAGCTCTTTGCATTGCTGTAATTTCAGTAGACTGACCATACTGAAAAGCTGCCATGACAGTCTCCTCTGTACAGCATTTAGCTCCTCAGCAGCTAGGACTCATGCTAAACCACTCCAGAACCCAGGCTTGTTCTCAAGCATCTCCACTCCAGGCAGATTTTGTCTCTTCTGATTCTCTTGTTCTCCCTTCTTTCCTTGCAACACTCTCTGCCATCTTGCCACCCACTTTGCTTTCCTTCTTTTAGCTCATTTGAGTCATGGCTCAAGGTCTATCTTTGCCAGCATTGTGGTCAACAGTGATGATTTTGAAAGATTCACATCCTAACTCTTAGTTACTGTGCCAATGTAGACATGCTAGGCATACTCTTGAGACTTTGATTTTCTCACCTGTGAAGTGGAAGTGATAATAATGGTTCTTTTTTCTTAAGGCTTATTACTATTACTAATGGGGCTGCTAGGAGAGTGAGAAAGACAATCTACATGACAGGCCTGTACTTGAGAGAGCGAGAGAGGGAAGATGATACTCCTTTCTTTTCTCACTCCTGGAAACTTCAACAGGCAAATCCTATTAATCAGGCAGTAATATGGAAAGATTACACTTTGAGGATGGAAGTACACAAGAGCAGACAGTGGACTGAACTTTTTAAACTATTTCTTCTGTAATCCTAAACTATAAGTATGTTTTTTCCTCATTAAAAATGTTTTCTAAATTTAATAGTATAGCACTATTTAAGTTACATATTTATAATTGTGCTAACATTTATATGATTTTAATACTCACAGTTACTACCTTCACCACCACCAAAATGCCTGACTCGCCACACATTTTCATGTGTTACCTCCAGTTCACCTTTTATCCCCTGCCTCACCCCCTTGTTTAGCATTCTCAGCTCTGTAATCCAGGACCCAGGGTTTACCATTAGTTGATACGTTCATTCTCTTATTTCTCCATATACCACAGATGAGTGAGATAATCTAGTAATTCTCATCTAGTAATTCTCCTCCTTCTAACTTATTTTTTGGGGGGCCACATCCAGTGATACTCAGGGGTTACTCCTGCTTATGTGCTCAGAAATTGCTCCTGGCTTGGAGGACCAGATGGGATGCCGAGAATTGAACCAGAACCGAGGTCTGTCCTGGGTCAGCAGTGTGCAAGGCATACTCCCTACTGCTGCACTATTGTTCCGGCTCCTCCTTCTAACTTATTTTGCTTAACATTATGGCCTGTACCTCCATCCAAGTTGTAAACTGAAAACTTTTCTTATAGCCTTATAGTACTGCATTTTGTGTGTGCTTATTTATGTATATATACATACATATATATAAATAAAACAAGATATTTGACCATCTACCTGCTATTAGGTTTTTCTTCATTTTGCGGCTGAGGAAACAGAGAGAAAGGACATTTTGAGTGTGCCCAGCTCTAAGTTGACCCTAACCCACTGGGGAGAAGCCATCACAGAACCGTGTACTCATGAGTCATTCAGTTCCTATACTCTGATAAGCACAGAGCAGTGAGGTCTCTTCTTAGTGCTTTATGAGAAATGAGTTCAGATGCCCCATGAACTGTGTGGGAGTTGAGGTAGACACAGACAGTCAAAACTCTGCCTGCAATTTCTGAATGCACAAAATACTAGTACTAGCTGTTGACAGTGATCCTTACCAAAACATAGTCAATGAGTTCATATTTTATGTTATAGGTATTAGATGCAGTATGTATAAAGTAGATAGAAGAAAAATGTTATTAAGGAAAACATATGGGAAGTAATTACATTTATAGGACTGAACTGTAGTTACTGAAAAATAATCCACATGTAAATTTACCATTCTACTCACAACCATGTTATTCAAGACAACTGTGATAAAGCCCAGTCTGCAAGAGAGAGAAGGAGGAGACTAAGCCAGGATAAGAAATACTCCAGGCCCTACAGGACTCCCATTCAAATGGGATCAATAGGACTTCAAGGCTATACCCTCAACTTATCTGATAGAACTTTGCTCTATGAGGCTGAGAATTATTTGAGTGGAGACAACAATAGCCATGTGGCTGATATTGCCCTTTCCACTTCCAAGGCGTTCCATACATTCAGTTCAAACCCAGAGTCTCTGCAGACATTGCTAATCACCAGAGCTCTAGGAAGCATGGATAGGACAGGGCCAACCTCTAACAGTGGCCTGGTTATACTGCTGCTGAAAATCCCAGAAACAACAGCCATGGTCACTTTTCTGGACTGGTAACTTACCCAATGGTGCAACCTGCATCAGCCTCGATGATCCAGATGCAGTTGAGGTTGTGTTCGTAGGGAGCTGGATATCCAGGAGATAGCACCTGCCCTGATGCCTCTCCTTTCACTGTTCCTCCACACTCAGCTGAAGGAAATCCCAGAAAAGTGAGTTTCATGAGGGGACTTGCACTGCTAACAGCAATGAGCTAAATCTTTGAATTCATTCCAGTGGATGAGGCACAGCAAATAAAATTAAAATTTCTGAATCTAAAACAAATAACAAGCAAACAATCCAAACTCCTACAACTCAGTAACAAAAGACAAACTGCCCAACTGATATATAGGCCAAGTGTTTGAAGAGACCTTTCTCCAAGGATCTTTCTTGGAGATACAGTTGGCCAGTAAACACTTAAAATATATTTCTTATAATTTGCAATAAGGTAAATGCAAATTAAAAGCGTAAGTTGTTACTATCTCACTCTCACTAGAGTAGCTATAATCAAAGAAGAGACACGAACTAATTAAAGATAATGAACTAAAGAAAGACTATATATAATACATCTATAAAAAACACATACATTGCTGGTGACAATTTCAGAGTCCCTTCGATGCTAAACTGTTACTATACCATACCAGCAATTCTGCTCTTGAGCATATGACCAACAGAAATGAGAACATGCTTTTACATGAAAAGTCACCAAAGAAGTTTATAGGAACTTTTTGACTAATGAATCTCCCTCTATTGGACACAACCTAAATAAATTTCATTATCTGAGGAGTAGACATCTAATATGGAATATCCACATAACAAAATATTATTTTACCTAAGAGTAGAGTATCACCATAATCTACAATATGAACTAACTTTGAAAACAATATGCTAAATTCAAAAGCAATATGCCAGGTTAAAAAGAGCCAAATATAAAAGATTGTATAATTCTATTTACATAAAATATCTAGAATCTACAAATACATGAAACTGAAATTACATTATTGGATGCTAGGGTCTGAAGGAGAGGGAGCAGTTAGCAATGGTTATAATGGGTATAAAAATGCCTATATACTTAGTTTTTTGGGTCATTTTCTGTGGTGCTCAAGAGCTACCCTTGGCTTAGTATTCAAGATTTTGCTCCTAAGGTGCTCAGGCAATCATGTGGTACAAAGAATTAAACAAACCTCCTTTGGTACACAAAACATGTATGCAACCTATTTAGCTCTCTTTGGCCCCGACTGTACACTTTAAATGGGTGAACTGTATGATATGTAAAATTTGGGGGGGGGCAATTCTCAGTGATGCTCTGGTAGTAATACAGGAGAGTTAGGGACCGTATGAGGTGCCAGAGATTGAACCTGGCCTACTCTGCTTTGCCTACTCTGGCACCTAACTGGATTTTATCTCAATAAATTTCTAAAACAAAGTCCTTGACCTACTCAATGATCAAAATTGTTGAAACATTTGAGTATGTGAAGAGACACTTAAACCTGCTTAATGAAAGTAAAGGGGCTTGATGCTGGGAATATAGAAGAACATAGGACACTGCACCCATTCTCCGAGTGAGTCTAGAGAAGGAGTGACCTTTTTGTTCTCCCAAAGAAGAGTCTGCAGGGCAACTGGAAGCACAGAGGAGCATTTTACTTTACACACTGGTGGAACTAGGGATGTTGGGATGCCAGGATATTCATCTTCCCAGCACCTTGCAGGAGGGGTAAAATGGACCTGATCATGAACAGCAGGAATGAGATGGGAACATAATAGGAGAGGTCATTGCTGATAGAGTGTGTGTTTGTGGGGGCATTCTTGCAGGAATGCAGTGGCATGGTGACATGGGGGACAGATATAAGCCTGGGGGAAGTTGGGATGAGGCTGAAAGCCAGGTACCACCACCATGAGACACTGGCTTTATGATAGGAACTACATGAATTGCCTTCCCAAGAGCCATTCAAGAGCTCCCCGTGCCTGGAGAACGTTAATTGCACTTCATGTTTTTTTTTGGGCCACACCCGGTGACTCTCAGGGGTTACTCCTGGCTATTCGCTCAGAAGTTGCTCCTGGCTTGGGGGACCATATGGGAACTGAGGGATTGAACTGCGGTCCGTCCTAGGTTAGCGCAGGCACCTTACCTCCAGCGCCACCACCCGGCCCCGTTAATTGCACTTCAGAGCAGCTAGAGGGACAGTGGAGAATGGAATGGGCAGAAGGGCACCAGAAAGGGGTTTTGTCTACTTCCAAGCAGTACCTTGGAAGCTGCTGTTCCCTCTCCTCAGCCTTCTTTCTCCTCTCAGATAATCTGCCCTCCAGGACACAGTCCCTAAATCTCCTTGACACTCTTTACATGGATCCCAGGCTTCTTCCTTTCTAGAGGTCTGACTCAGGCCCTTACTGGTCCTAGAGTGGCACAACTGCCCACCCTCAGAAGTGCCATGGAAAGGATATTTCTGAAACTGGCTAGAAAATCCCTTAATAATAAGTCCTCCTCCCTGAAGGGAGGCCCAGCAACTAAGGAGACCCCATAAGCTCCCTGTCACCTATCAGATCTCTCTTTGACCTCTTGCTGTCCCTCCAACATCTTTTGGCCCAATCAAAGCTAATTAACTTTAAAAGCCCAAGCACACCAGGCCTGTCCATGTCTGCCAGGACCAACAGCCTGACAAACATGTTGGTGAGGCAGTCCTCCTAGGCAGTGCTGACACTGTTCTCCTTTGTATCTCCACCACCCATGGACAGAACCTCATCATAACACACCTTCTACATAATTAACATGTTTTTCTCTTTCACAGGACTATACAATCTGAGGCAACAGGGACTTTATCTTACTCATATGTGTGAATCAAGTGCCTAGGCTAGTTTTTGACACATTGCAGATGAGTTTATACTTGTTTATGAAAAGAATGATTAATGGGAAGAAGATTATTGCTTCTCGAACAAATCAATATCAGGGTCTACATCAGGGAAGCATGGCCTAGAATGAAGAGGAGATTCATGGCAGGGGTTTTTAGGAAACTGATTCAAATGATTTAGAAGAAATAGAAGATTGGGGTCAAGGTCTCAAATAGGCAACTGAACTTTGACTCTTTCTATAAGTGACCCACGAAGAGTCTCATGGGCCACAAAACCATCTATGGGTCTCCTCAGGTTGCTTCCATACTGTTTGGCTAACTCATCATACAGTTGCTTTAGGCCTGGTCTCCTTGCTGGATTGTGCTTTATCCTTTTCCTCACTCCTAATGTATAGTTTGGGTCTAGAATGGACATGAAAATGAGATGAGACCAGGCATTTCTATAAACTGGCCATCCTCAACATCAAGGATGAGGATGTCTCTTGGTCCCTTAAGGGGCACAAACTTGGCCTGTCCACTGTCTGGCTTAAGTTCTTACCTTTTAGATACCATGCTGGACACTTAAGCAGAGCCTGTTAAAATGGAGCTGACAGGGGTGGGATGGGGTATGGATGGGAAGGAACTTAGGCTTGAGCACTTTCACAGGCTGCTTCTGGTCCCAGCCCTCACACTACCTGGGGAGGAAGCTCAACTCTAATCCCCACAGATGCTGGAACACTGCCTCCTCCTGAGTCTCCACTGAAACCTCACCTCCCTCTTTCCTCTTGACCCTTTGTATATAGCTCTCACAGTGCTCACCAATCATCAGCATGACCTACATGTTTATTCCATTGAATCTGGACTCTCCACAGGCTTCTGCACAAAGACAAGCACACATCTGCACCAGCGCCATTGACACTTGATAGGCATTTAAATGCTTCCTGGTGGCTGTTAAAGTAGCCAGAATTGCCCAAACATTCTGAATGTGGTGGCAGGGAGTGGAGAGTACAGTTAGGTCAGGAAATCAGGGTTCAAGGAGTCTTGGGCAGAGGGCAGCCCATACAGGTCTAGAGGAGGAGGAGAGAGGACAAGGCCTGGCACATGGAACAACTGGCTGGGCCTCTTTCCCACTTTTGCTCTCTGTCAGTCTTTGCAGTCCTGTGACATGGTACTAAAGCTTCTGGGCTCCTCCACTGATCTCAGCAAGCACCTCCCCTTCAGAGGAGAGTATCTTCCCTTTCTCAAGATGCTAGTGACTAATTTTTCTATAGCACTTTCCCCAGAGAAAGCATCACTTCCACTTTTCTCCCAGAAACGGGGATCCAGTCAATCAGATTGAGTCCTGGTGCTGCCAGTTGAGAAGTTCTGATTTTCATTTTCACTGATCCTTGAACTCCCACCCAACCTAATAACCACACAGAGGGAATGATTTAGTTCATGTTCCACTTGCCAAATGTGTGACAAAGCTGGGCCACCTGCCTGCCTGTAGTGCCCCCTTGGAGGGAGGTGTGGCTGAGGAGATGAGGCAAGGTGGGGTTGTCCAAGAACCCTAAAACTCAGTCCAGTGAGCTGGCCTAAGGTCTGGGGCCTGTGTACCATGAGATTCTGAGCATCTCAGAGCAGAGATTGAACTGCGGTAATCAGGGGACCCCTAAGAACAGAAAGAGGCTCCTACCGACACAAGTGGGGAGAGGCCGGTCCCATGTCCTGCGCTCGCCACTCAGACACTGCAGCTCCTCGCTCCCCCGCAGTGTGTAACCAGGATCACAGCCAAAAGACACAGAGCTCCCAGCAAAGTGACCTCCATCCTGAGCCTTGTAGCCATATAGGGGCGTTCCCGGGTCCTCACATTTGATGAGTTCAAAGCCTGGTGAAGAAAGGAGAGAGTGAGCAAGAACAGGTTGTGGAGGAAGCCACACTGCCTCACTGCCTTGCTGTGACATGTGTGTCCTCAAAAAGTGCTCCAGCATGTGCCTTTGCTTGTGTGGGGAATGGGAGGACTCTCCTCTGAGGAAGATGTGAGAGGCTAGAAGGGGTATGCAACATTTGCTTCCTCCTCTGAGGCTGCATGTCAGCGACTTTAGTTATTTCTCCCAGGACAATGCTTCGTAGTTTTCAGGTAAGCCTGAAAACCTGAACATCAGTTAGATTTTCTTTCTATTGTTTGGCTGGTTTTGCTGTTGGAAACTTAGTTGCTCTCGAAGACATTCTGATAGGAATGTGTTTTATGGAAGAAAATTTAAAAAATGGGGGGGGGAGCACACAGCAGGGGTACTTAAGGCTTATTCCTACTTCTGTACCCAGGGATCACTTCTGGCAGGGCTCAGGGTGCCAGAGATAGAAATCAGGTCTGTTATATACTACGCAAGTGCGTCAACCCCTGGACCATCTCTCTGGACCAAGAGAAAGATTCTTTAAATGTATTTCTGATCTCCCTTGGGATCCTGCAGAAATGAAATCGCTGTAAAGGCTATAATAAAACTGTGTGCAGAGCCTGCACAGAGCCTGTTTGGAGGCCCCAACGTGCAGTTTCTCTTGGTCATTCACTGAAATCTTGTGGGGAAGATGTGACCATCTGCATTTTACAACTGAGCACATTGACTTGGAAGATTCAATAACTTGCTCCAAAGTCACACAATCTCAAATCATAGAAGGGAATTGGAATTTGACTCTGTTAATCCTCTTCCACTGATCCGCCCGCTGGCATAGGCACAGGACCCCTATGCCAAGCATCAGAGTCCAGGCCAGGGAAGCTGCAGCAGGCTTGCTGTACTAGCTCACTCTAGCAGACTCATTGAGTGTGAATTCCCACATTATACATTCAACACATAAAGTGCACAATTGAGTGTCGTTTTCTATATCCACAGAATTATCTAACATCACAATGGAATCAAGGACGTTTTAGATCATCTCAAAAAGAAACTCTCAACCCATTTCCCTCACTTGGCCATGACTGATTTTTATCATCTGTCTCAGTGGATTGGTTAATTCCGGACATCTCGTATAAATGGATCATATAATGTAAGGCCTAGTGGGACTGTGTGGTCACTGAGCACACTTTCCAAGGTTTCTCCACACTGCGTGGCATTATTCCTTTCTGTGATCAAATACTGTTCCATTTTATGGACAAATAGATCATATTTTGTTTTCTTTACAAGTTGTTTAGAAAATAAACCATTGGATTTTTAAAATAGGTGCCAGAGAGATAGTACACTGGGTAGGGTGTTGGTCTTGCCTGAAACAGTTTTGATCTTGGGTACCACATATGGTTCCTGGAATATCTCCAGGAACGATGACTGAGCACAGAGCCAGTAATTTGCCCTGGGAACTGCCAAGTGTGGCCCTCAAATAAATAAATAAAATAGTCTGTAAAAGTGCATTTTCTTGCTCTCAGAGGCATTGGTGGAGAAAAAATAAGGACATAACTAAATATCCAAGCCAAAGTCAATGACAATAGAATCAAAAGATCTAAACTTTAACAATCTAAACTTAAATGGGTATGTTATACTGGCAGGCCAGGGGGGTGACAAAGGGTGGTGGTATAGGATGCACTCTGGGTTCATTGGTAGAAGGAGGTCGACACTGGTGTTAGGAATGGCCCTGACTCACTGTATATCTGAATTTTAACTATGAAGACTTTGTAGATCACAATGGTTTCAATAAAATAAAATTTTTTTTTAAAAGTGCATTTCTTTGAATCTACTGGGCAGGAAGAAATTTAAATAACTAAGTAGAATGATGGTAGAACAAGATCTGAAGCTATGTTTTTTAAACTGTGATTTCTATTTTTAAAATATGAAGAGTAAAGAGATAAAAAAACATGGAAAAAAGAGAGAAAGAATCATGACTTGACTCTTTAGGAAGAAGCAAAATACAAAGCCAAAAAATAACAGGGGCCAGGGAGATGTCTCAGAGATCAGGACACATGCCTTGCTTGTGCAGAGACCTAAGTTCAAGCCCTGATACCCATGGCTCTTTAAATATAGTTGGACATGGCCCTGGTGACACCTGAGCACCTCTGGGATTGCAGTGCTTTGGGCCAAGAAACACAAATCACTAGGCCCAAAGAATGAAAAACTTCCTGGCTGAGCATTGCTGAGACTAGTTCCCAGGCTCCCTGAATATTGCTTAACCACCTCCCACTCCCAAGAAAAAGAACATAATTATCCATGAGTATTTGCATTTTTATGTCTAGCTTTAGTTGAACATTATTTTATAAATGCCATGATTAGGAAAGGCTGTCTTGGGCTTGTTTAATTAAAAGGCTCAGTGTTTATTCTTTTTTAAAGGATTAGTGAGTAACAGCTATGCTCTGCCTTTTGACTCAGTTTGAACCACATGTGAACCAGTGCCATAAGCCAAGTGGCAGCTCATTCAAATCCCAGGCACAGTGTCTTAGAGTAAATAATTAGCTAGAGAAAACCTAACTATCATGGGATGGATGGGGCCCCAGAAACCAGTCTCTGCTTTTGGAACTCAAGAAACCTTGGCTTCATTGTCTTCCCTGGTGCAGAAAAACTTACTAGAAAACTGCAGCTCGAAGCCTTTGCTGGTATTCTCTGCATCCGTGATGAAGTCAAGCCATAGACTGCTGGATGTACTGTTCAAAGTCACCCCCATCATCTCCGAGCGGCTGAACACACCCAGCAAACGGGCAGAGTTGTTGTTGCCATCATATACCTGAACAAGGAGAGAACCCCAACTCTGTGGCATTACCATGGTGGTATTTTCAGCAATGTTTTTTTTTTTTTTTTACCCTTAAGCCCGTATGCCCAGAATTTAGCACAGGTAATGGTTGAGAATGTTAGTGAGTCATTGAATACAAGGAACCTATGAATTAACCAGAGAGTGGGCCCTACCCATGCCCATGTGATACAGAGCTATGCCATACCCATCTCAGTGTGAGCTACTTGCTGGGAACCAGTTGCTGTTCTAACCTTTCCAGTGGTGATCTGCTCTTGTTCCCTAAAGCCCATATGGCACTAGCTTACTGTTCAGCAGCCTGGGGAGGTCAGGATAGGGCAGCCTGACTGTCTGAGCCATCTGCTTGTGCACACAAGCAGAGTAAAAGCATTCAACATCTCAGCATCATCAGACAATCAATCCTATCCTTGGAGACAATTATCCTGTATGTCTTTACTGTGGCAGTGGACTGGGTCTGAGCCCCAGATCCTGGTGGGACAGAGTTAAAATGACCAGTATCTCCTTGCTCCTTTCTCTTCTCCAAACCCAATCTCTATCCTTTCTCTCATACAATTAAGACTTCAGGGAGGGTCTGTTAGGCTTGCCAGGGGAAGGATCTTGCAGGCATCTGGCTTTCCTGACTCCCATCTGTCCCCTGAACTTCTGAGAACCAGCAAAGGCAACAATCATCAGAATAACGAATGGGCTCCCCGGGTTCCGAGGTTGCTGCTCCTTTCCAGATAATTGTACAAATAACAACAGAAGTTGTGATTGAGTGAAGGACCCCCTGGTGCTTTGGTAAATATCAAAGATGGGATCTATGGGTGGGTGATGAATATTTGTGCATGACTCAGGATGTGGTGCCAGCTGCCAGAAAATTGGAACAATATTTCCATTCTACTATTTATGAAGCAAAGCTTTCTAAAAGAAATCATCCTTCAAGCTAACAGTGTTGTATATTACAGAGATTTGTTTAGGTCCCTGGGAGCCTCCAAAGCCCAAATTTTATGTACAATTGCTTTATATCACCAATAGACAAAGAATTCTGGAGTTCCAGCAGACATAGAGATGATACCAAGGCTCAAAGTTTTTTCCTTTCTACTCCATCCAAGAGGCTGGACAAATATTTTTACTTATTAAAAATACAATGTAATTAATTGACCAAGGTTTTGCTCATCTCACTTGATAACATGGCAGAAAGAGAGACAAATTGGATATGGTGAGTTTCATGATAAAAAAAGATGAAGTCAGTTGAAACAATTTCTAACAGAAAACACAGAGGTTAGAGGATCCCATCAAAGGAATCTTAGAGCATGTTGTCAGCAAAATCCAGACAGTGAAAAATTCCACTGGACAAATGACTCAATTTATCAATAAAACAAGGGAGTCTTACAAAGGACCTAAAAATTCCTGAGGTAGCTAGTCTACCATGTAGACCTTGTTTACATCCTGATTCAAATAAACTGTGAATTAGAAAAACTATTATGACATTTATGGGATAATTTGAAATTTGAATAGTCACTGGATATATGACAATATTAAGAAATTGTTGTTAATTAATAAAAATATAATGAGAACAAGATTTTTCCCTTAATTTCATGGCACATATCATCCTGATTTGTTAAGCATAAAAATGTTCTGATGTGTCATTACAATAAAATATTCATTGCAGACAACTTACAAAACAGAAAGGCACAAAGAAAATAAAAACAACTTTGGGCATTCATAATATTTGAAGATTACCTGTCTTCGGAGGATTTCTATTCTCACCCTTCTCTCTCTTTCTCCTCACTCTTCCTTCTTCCCTCAAAGATTAAACTATATGATAACCCATACTTGACATGTATATTTTTTCCAAATCATTATTTTTCTACAATAACATTTAAATAGCTGCAGGAGTTTCTATTATAAAGTTGATCTTACTATATGGTTATTTTATCACTGTTCATGATATCCCTGGCACATAAAAGCCAATAAATGGACAACAAATAAATGTTTTCTTCCCATACTTATTCCTTATATTTCTTGGAATTTATTTTGACACATATCAGGTAGGTTCTATTCTACCTTCACTTCCCAGTAGACTAGCAATTTAACTAAATTAAGTTGTTAATTTACATCCACAACTGATTTATTTATTTTATTTATTTATTTTTGGGGACATATCTGGTGACGTGGAAGGTTTATTCCTGTTTCTGTACTGTGGGATCACTTCTTGAAGGTTTGGGGACCATATGTGGTGCTGGGGTTTGAATCTGGGTCAGTTTTATGCATGGCAAGTGCTCTACCACAATATTATCTCTCTTGTCCTATTCACTATTAATGTTAAATCCACTTTTATTATATATGTAATTAGATAAAGTTGACTTTGTCAATCTCCTATTCACATGCATTCATTTTTATGCACAATTCATATAGTTTTAAATACTGTATATTTCATAGGTATTTAAATACTTAGTAGGGCAAATCCTCTCTCATTTGTCTTTTTTATTTTATTTTATTTTTTGGTTTTTGGGTTTCACTCTAAAGCGCTCAGGGGTTACTCCTGGACTATGCTCAGAAATTGCTCTGGCAGGTTCGGGGGACCATATTGGATGCCGGGATTCGAATCACCATCCTTCTGCATGCAAGGCAAATGCCCTACCTCCATGCTAGCTCTCAAACCCCTCATTTGTCTTCTTTTGTTGTTTTTTGTTTGTTTTTTTGGGGATACACCCATTGAGGCTCAGGGGTTACTCCTGGTATGCGCTCAGAAATCGCTCCTGGCTTGGGGGACCAAATGGGATGCCGGGGGATCGAACTGCAGTCCATCCTAGGCTAGCACTTGCAAGGCAGATGCCTTACCTCTAGTGCCACCACTCTGGCCCCTCATTTGTCTTCTTTTCATTTAAGCAATTACTCTCCCCTACGTATAAACTCAAGAATTTTCTACAAAGAAAGCTATGTCTAAAACAACTTGAGCAACTTTTATTAACTAACATTAAATACATGGGTTGATTAGAGATAATTTTGGCTGTATAATATTAAATTTTCCTTTCCCTACACAGTGTCGGGCTCCACTTAATAAAGCTGTCTCATGTCTTTAAATAAAATTATTTATGTTCTCTTGAGTATGTTTATTTTTTTATTGCTTTTGGGAATTGTGTCTTAGTATACATTTATTTCCTAATAGCATATTGCTTGTCTTTTAAGAAAACTGCTCTGATGGTCTAGTCCACCTTTATAAGCAAGTGGTAGTTCATTTTTACACACAAATTTCCTGGAGAAATAACAGAGCTTCTATGTCTGACCATCACATTGGGTGCTGATTTATTTAAATATTTCTATTAGATGGCTATCCTTTTTTTCATCCTTATAAAGGTACATTTGACAAAACATAAATTAAATTTAAGGTTCACTACTAGGTATTTTGATACACAACTACCTCTACATATAAAAAACCCAATTTGGTCAGACAACTGTTTCAGTATAAATTTGTGGGCAGGAAGGTTCTTCACATCCAAGTATTACACCATTGTTTCATGTCTTTGTACACAGTGTCCTTGAGAGCCTCCAAGGTGTGTATCTAGAATAGAGTGCTGACAAGGACATGCTTAGCTTTGCCAGATGGCTCTCCAAAGATCAACACCTATTGGTCCTCTAAAAACCTGTGTTTCCATTACTTTGGGAGCTTGCCAATATTTGGTATTTTCAAGCATTGTAATTCCCCCATCCTCCTTCACCCCATTGGATAATTGTGGAACAGTGTCTTTACTTTTGTTTCTCCTTCTAAACTGAAATTGAGTACCTTTTTTAAAATTTTATTTTATTGAAACCATTGTGATTTACAAAGTACTTCATAATTGGATTTCAGACATACAAAAAATCAGGGCCAATCCCACCACCAATGTTGACTTCCCTCCTTCAATGTCCCCAAGATGTATCCTATACCACTACCCTTTGCTCCCTGACCTGCCAGTATAAGAGGCCCATTTAAAGTTTAGATTGATAAAGTTTGGTTCTCTTGGTTCCATTGTTGTTGACGTTGGTGAAATTGAGTATATTTTGCATATTTGTCAATAGTCTTACTTTCCTCTTCTAGGATCACCCATAAAAATGAAACGACAGTGCCTTCATTTTTGTTTTGTCCTTCAAAAGAACATTTTATACTTTATCATAATATATTTGGAAGACTTATTCCTATAAATCTTTAAGTTTTATTTTATATGGGGGTCAGTTGGGAGTTTGGGACTGCCAAGTAGTGCTCAAGAGTTTCTATTGATGATCATTCCAATGGAATTGGGCCAGTTTTGCCTGATAGATGTGCTAGAGATGTGATGTGGTACTTTCCAGCTCTGTAGTGCACTGTGGCACCTGCACATTCAAGACACGTGTTCTTGGCCACTGAGCTGTCTTCCCAGCCTCAATGTCTAAAAGTTTAGTTTCCATTATGAGTGAGATACCTCCTTTTCATCCTTTGTTGATATGCTTTGATGGATTATAGAAAATGACAATAGCTTTGCTGAATTATCTTACAGGTCCTGATAGCTTATTTATTTCTTTTGTATGCTCTAAATAAAAGAGGCAATCTTACTTATTTCTATTTATTTTATTAATAGTTTTGTATTGTTGGGTATAATTGTAATAGCTTGGGTTTACTTTACACAATATGGAGTAATGCTGAGTTCTCACAGTGACTGCTTTTCTTCTTGACAACAGGGAATCTTTTGGTTAGCAGAAAATTTTTATCAGACTAAGAAAATTCTAGTTTTAGTATTATAATTAAAATAATAAAGTAGCATTAAAATTCATTACATGTTTTAGGGTGGATTGGAAGGATAGTATACTTTTCTCTTCCAATCTGCTTATAGGATTTAGGTTGAATCAATGCACTTGCTATTATTTTCCTGATTTTGACCTACAAAAATAGAAATTTTATATAGTTTACCAAATTAGTAACATAATGAGCTTTTCATTTTTATAATTTATTTAAACACCATGATTACAAACATAATTGTAGTAGGTTTCAGTCATAACAACCCCCCCCTTTCACTGTGCAACCTTCCTATCACCAATGTCCCTATCTCTTCTCTCCTCACCCTCCGTCTATATTTGAGACAAGCTTTCTACATCCTTCATTTACTGACATTGTTATGATAGTTCTCAGCATAGTTATTTCTCTAACTGCATTCACCACTCTTTGTGGTGAGCTTCAGATTTGAGCTGGTCCTTCCAGCCCTCATCTCTGGGAATTATTTCAATGTCTTTAATTTTTCTTAAAACTCATAGATGAGTGAGACTATTCTGTGTGTGTCTCTCTCATAGTGAGGTTTTCTAATGCTAAAATATTCCCATTTCTCTAGAATTGATCCCAATTGATAAATTTTGTTATCACTGAGATTTGAATTTTAGGTCTATGGTTATAAATGAAATAGGCATAGATTTTTGTTCCAGGATACTCTCAAATTTGATATAAAAATTTATCTTTTTTTTTAAAATAAAATAAGTTGAACCTAGGATCCCAAAATCACAATGTAGAAAATCCCTCTGCATCCCTATGTTCATCTTAGCACTGTTCACAATAGCCAGAATCTGGAATCAATCAACCCAAGTGCTCAAGACTGATGAATGGATTAAGAAACTGTTGTACATCTACACAATTGAATACTATGAAGCTTTTAGGAAAAATGAAGTCAGAAAATTTGCTTATACAAGGATGGATATGAAGATATTATGTTAAGTGAAGTGAATCAGAGGGAGAGGAACAGACATAGAATGATTGCACTTATTTGTGGGATACATAAAAAAGAAAAGATAGTATGGTCATAATATCCAGAGACAATAGAGATGAGGGCCAGTAGGTCCTGTCCATTGTAGGAAACTTCCCACAAATAGCTAAGCTAGCAGAAGAGTGCATTTAGGGCAGAGAAAGGACCACTATGACAATAATAGTTAGAAATGATCACTCTAAACAATGAATGGGTGCTGAAAAGAGAAGTGATAGGCATGATACCCTGCTTATGTATTTAAGGGAATTAATTATTTAATGTACCTTTAAGGGGGATGAGAGCCCTCTCTTGTTATGGTGGTGGATAGGACCCCTGTAATGGCAGTTGGACCTGGATATGACCCCTGGCCTTAGCTCCTGGACACATCTCCTGCAACGAATAATTGCCCCCCAAATAGGGGGCAATTATAAGAGGGAAAGTCTGGCAGCTATTGGGTTCCAGGGTAGAGACTAGAGCAGATCCTGCCAATCCAGGGGGGAGATGGCAGAAATAAAGCATTGGTGAGATGCTGCCTGTTCTGCATCTATCCCTCATTTTCTATTCTCTTGAACCTGGCTCTACAGACCTCCCCTGGCCCCCTCTGACAGTGAATTTCATCTATCTATCCCTTTCTTTCAGAACCCCGCCCCCCATGGTGCGGGGAGGCAGGTACAATACCCTTTAGTAACATTATTGTAAACCACAATATCTAAAAGGGGGGAATCAAAAGGGAGAGAGAGAGGGAGAGAGAGAAAGAGAGAGAGAGAAAGAGAGAGAGAACTGTTCTATGGGTTGTTGTGAGTAAAGCTGGAGGGAAACTGGTGGTGGAAAATGTACACTGGTAAAGAATGTTGTACATTGCATCACTGAAAATCATGGATAAATTAGTATCTGTGTAAAAAATAAAATGGGTTGAATATGGTTATTTATTCTTGTTTTTTTGTTTTTGTTTGTTTGGGGGCTACACCTGATGATATTCAGGGTTTATTCCTGGCTATACACTCAGAAATCGCTCCTGACTTGGGGTACCATATGGGATGCCAGGATTCAAACCACCGACTGTCCTGGATCAGCTGTGTGCAAGGTAAACGGCCTACCACTGTGTTATCGCTCCAGTCCCATGTATTTCTTTTTTTTTCTTTGGGATAACCCTTTCCTTTTGTTTTATTAGGTTTCCAATCAAACATTTTAGGCCTATTAGTGTGTGAAATAGTTTGGAAGTAGCCTCTTCAATGATTACAGGTTTTTCAGATTTTTATTTTCTCTTTATATTAGCAATTTTTTTTTTTTTTGGTTTTTGGGTCACACCCAGTGACGCTCAGGGGTTACTCCTGGCTATGTGCTCAGAAGTCGCTCCTGGCTTGGGGGACCATATGGGAAACCGGGGGATCGAACCGCGGTCCGTCCTAGGCTAGCGCAGGCAAGGCAGGCACCTTACCTCCAGCGCCACCGCCCGGCCCCTATATTAGTAATTTTTATATAAAAATTTTGGGCTACACCTAGTGACACTCAGAAGTTACTCTTGGCTTTGCATTCAGAATCTCTCCTGGGGCCTGGAGAGATAGCATGAAGGTAAGGCATTTGCCTTGCATACAGAAGGACGGTGGTTCGAGTCCCGGTATCCTCTATGGTCCCCCAGGCCTGCCAGGAGCGATTTCTGAGCATAGAGCCAGGAGTAACCCCTGAGTGCTGCCAGGTGTGACTCGAAAACAAAAACATAAACAAACACCCCCCACCCCACCCAAAAAAAAGAAATCACTTCTGGCAGGCTCAGGAGACCATATGGGATGCCCATCTTGGGTCAACTGCTTGCAAGGCAAACACCCTATTGCTGTGCTATCACTCCAGTCCTTGATTTTTATATAATTTTTTCTAGTCTAAGATGAAAAATAATTTCATCTAAGCTTTCAATTTCTTACCCTATAATTGTTTCTAAATATTTCATAATTTTAATTATTTATACTATATATTTGGTCCTTTTTATATTCCCTAATAGTATACATTTCTGAGTTTGTTTTTCCTTGATCTGTTTTTTTTAACCAGGTTTATATATTTATATATTTTTACATTTTTAGAGAACCTGCTGAAAATTTTAGATAACTGTTAGTGCTTTTTCAATCTTTTTTTTTGCTTTATCTTTTATTTATTTATTTTTGCTTTTGAGTCAGCAGATGCTCAGGGATTATTCCTGGATTTGTACACAAGAATTACTGTGGTGGTGTTCAGAGGACCATATGAAATGCCAGGGATTGAATCCAGTTCATTGTACATAAGGCAAGTGCTCTCTCTGCTATACTCTCTCTCTCTAGTTAGTCCTTTAAGATTTTTTTCTCTTGATTTGTGCTCAGAGATCATTTCTGGCAGGGGATCACATGAGGTGCTGGGGATCAAATTGGCCATGTACATGGCTCTCTCTACCTGCTGTATGATCTCTCTGGCCCCTTCAGAGTATTTTTTTCCTACTTTCTTTGGGTTTATTATATTACGTAAGCAATCTCAATTCTTATATTTATTTTTATCCTATGTAATATGATAGAGACTAACAGAGGTATATTAAAGTCTTCCACAATGACTGCAACTTTATTAAATTTTTTAACATTTCTAGCAGTTTTTATTTAATTTATTCATGCTATGTTATTTGGCACATAAAGTTTTACTGTGGAGTAAACGTACATTTTATTAATATAAAAATTGTCTTTTTCATTTTCTTATGAGATGTGAGGGTTCTCAAATTTATCTTATAATAAACTGATTTCATTTTTCTGTGGTTTACCATTCTCTCTTCATTGCCTCCATTCCATTTTTTAATTGGGTGATCATGTTTTTCATCTCTATTCAATCTTTTCCCATCTTAGATTGCTCTGTTTTCATTACTGCCTGCTTTCTGTGTGTGTCATAAATATAATACCCTCTCAAATCTTGTTAAGAATACAAATTAGGAGCTTTAAAAGATTTTTTTTCCTTTGTTGCTTACAGAGGGCCAATTAGCTCTGACTCCTCAGATGGGTCCCCTTCTTCTGATCCACTGAATATTTACACATCCAGTTAATTTTCTTGTTGGCACTATATTATAGAGGTAGGCCAAAAATGCAAACTGGAAACAGCTGACGGGGGTGGGGCCTAGCAGTAGCCTCTCCAGCCCCTATGCTTGTTGTTGTTGATATGCGTGTTTATGTGTATATACAGCACATTGAGAGGTATGTGTCTTTGAGTGTGTGTATATATGTGTATAAGCATATATGTGCATAGATGTTTGAGTGATGATGGCAGCTTCTTCTAAGGAGCTTGTTTAATGTTAGGACCCAGACATAGCACTGCCTTACTTTACTTGCCTTGCTAATGAAAGTCAGAATGGTATGAAGTGAGGGAATCCTGGTCAGTTAGACCTAGAATATTTTCAGAGGATCATGGGATAGAAATCTCATTCCCATCATATTCATGCTTGGCACCAGGTTCTGTTGCTCTGAATGAGGTGGTCATTAATGTTTTTCCTGCTGTGTTCCACTAACAAATATGCATTTGTGTGAATGATAGTTTGATTAGATTTTTATTCTGGACCTTTTAGGGGGTGCAAGGCACCTTTGCTAATTTCTGTGCTCAGACTACATTGCCCCCCCTTTTTTAGGTACCTTGAGTTATTTCAGAGGAAGCCTGTAGTAGATTGTGCTTCAGTGGTCACTGTGAGCTAGCAGATGTCTACTGACATAACTACATTAAAGGCCTGTTTGGCTGGGACAGTGTTACAAGTCAATTGTTTGGTAGAGAAGGTGCCCTAGATATATGAAAGGGGTTAAGGCTAGTGTTCCATCCTTACTGCCACATCATCTCTTAAGCACTGCCAAATGCCATCTTGGAGACCCTTACAGGGTGGAAACACCACATCCTTGGATCCTCACATAGAACCACCAGCCTAGATAGCTAAGAATTGTCAGAGTGTTCCCTAGGTCCCCTGAGCACCACATGGAAGATACCCTCATCACCCACCCAATTTTCTTATATTGGCAAGAATGAAAAGAATCAAACCATTCTGGGAGACACATTTACAGTTCCTTTGGAATTAGGGCTTAAGAAATTTTCAACAATTAAAGATTAAAAAAAGAGCAGGGCATAAATGCAAGAAAATAGTTATTTCACTTCATGGGCAGAAATACAAGACTGAGTATGCAGCTTGGAATGTTGGCCAGGAGCCTGGAATATTGTACTTTGGGAGATCAATGAGGCATTGTGTAGGTGACAGGTCTCCTTGGTCAGGAACTCAAGGGAATATCTCAGGGTTCTTTGGAGGGATAAGCAAGTTCCAGAGATGAGATTCTGCTGGTATTCAGGAAGGTGGTCTGATGGTACCTACCTACTATTAAGGGGCATGGAGACAAGATGCTGCTGGAGGTAACTGCTGCTCCAGGTTCCTGCATACATTCATGTTGCAGTAAAGCAAAGTGACAGGTCTAAGCTGCAGTGCCTCTGCAGTGGAGGGTGCTGGCAGGAGGCTCTGCATCCTATTTGGTAAGCCAAAGCTTTGAGTTTCTTTGATTCTGAGTCAGTTCTTTTTTGTTTGTTTGTTTTGTTTTTGTTTGCTTGTTTGTTTGTTTTGGACCACACCCGGGGACACTCCTGGCTATGAGTTCAGAAATAGCTCCTGGCTCAGGGGGACCATATGAGATGCTGGGGGATTGAACTGCGGTCTGTCCTAGGTTAGCTGGTAACACGGTAAATGCTTTACCACTTACGCCATTGCTCTCGGGAACCACCCACCCAGAAGTCAATTCTGCATAGATTAATACCCCTGGTTTCTTCTCCGGGAGTCTAGGGCCCTGAAGAGAAGAGTCAGACCAAGAAAGGCATAGGTAGTGTACCTCCTCTTCTCACAAGCTGGCCCTCTGTTCCAGAGTCCATTCTGCTGAATTTTAGGGGTCACAGGATTCTGACCCTTAAGTCAGGTCAGAGATACATTCCAGCCTTCCAAGAGAGACATTAAAGAGATCTAGATATGAGTAAGAGGCTTTAAGGTAGAAGGTAGAACTCAATATTAGCAAGGATGGGGAACAGGCAGGTGGCTACAAAGACAGATAGGAGTCTTAACTCACCCTAGAAATGTAGGACTTCATCCCATATTCTAACACTTCAGGTTGACTTGGGACCCACATCTTGCTGGAACCTTCCAAAATCTCTGACTTTATTTATTTGACCCTTTTACTTCCCTTCTTAGACCAAGTACCTGAGAACACTTCTCTTAGGCCCATTAGACTGTTCACTGAGTACGCAGGCAGCCTTGGGCAGTGTGGGTGGAGCAGTATAACTACTGCTTATGTCTTAAGTGCTGATCTGATTCTAGACCACGATAGGAAGAAGTTGGATATGACCCTACTCTAGGGGCTTCTAGCAATCCAGATGCTCTTCTGCTTTTTGCAACATCAGTTGATATGCTTCTATCAAGACCTGAAAGTAAGTTTTGCCTTAAAGATTTCTTTTGCTGCAGGGTTGACAACAGCCCTTTGTACTGTCAAGCTTCCATCATGTCCATCAGCAGAATAGATGAAAGCACAGAAGAGATCACTCTGGGCCCCTGTCCCTGGTAACATCCTCTGACTCTGCTGTGGATCATGGACAAAGGGAGAAAAGATCAAAGGGGATGTATGAAGATATTCTGGAGAATATGTATCTGGGGATTTACTGGGAAAGTACATTTGGGAATTACAAAGTCCCACTTATTGCTTACTTATGGAGGCACACACTTTTTTTTTCCATGTCTTGGAAGCTGAGGGGTTGAAAAGAGAGTTTAAGAAATCAGCAATTGGGGCCGGGTGGTGGCGCTGGAGATAAGGTGCCCGTGCTAACCTAGGACGGACCGAGGTTCGATCCCCTGGTTCCCCATATGGTCCCCTGCGCCTGCCAGGAGCGACTTCTGAGCGAATAGCCAGGAGTAACCCCTGAGCGTCACTGGGTGTGGCCCAAAAACCAAAAAAAAAAAAAAAAAAAAAAAAAAGAAATCAGCAATAGGGTCCTAACCCCCTACTATTGTCATTTACATTTTTTCCATGTGAACTCTATCCCAAATAGTTGCCTCATAAGAAGTCCTCTTGATAATTAAATATGAGAAGGCATGCCTTCTAACACTGAGCCACACACATATAACATGTAATGCACACAACATATAACACACACAACACATAAATATACACATCACACACACTACATGAACATTTTCCCTAAGTATCATCTGTGAATCAACAGCATAGTACACTCAGACTATCTAGAGCAGGGGTCTCAAACTCAATTTACCTGTGGGCTGCAGGAGGCAAAGTCGAGGTGGTCCTTGAGTGGAAAGTCAGTAGTAAGCCTTGAACATTGGGGGGTGTGACCAAAACAACTAAAACAAAACAAAACAAGAAAGATTCCTCTAGGGCAGGGCCACAAAACGTTGTATGGAGGGCCATTTGCGGCCCGTGGGCCGCAAGTTTGAGACCCCTGATCTAGACATATTTCTTAAGGACGGGGATTATTTAATGTTTTATTGCTGCATAGCCTTGATTAGTGATCTCTGTCCTCGGGTTTCAACTTCAGTTTTCTATCTTCAGGGAAATAAAACTATATGAGAATAATCTATTTTTGTTTGCCTAGAATAAAAATGGGCATGCTGCTCTAAGATTTACCTTATAATCTCTTTTGACAAGGTATCTTTTAGATAGAATCTTAAGCATTAACTCTTTGATTATACACAAATATACTAAACACATGCTATGCAGCAGCAGCAAATCATCATACAAACACACACACACACAAAGTCATATAATGTCTTTTTTTTTGTGTGGTTTTTGGGTCACACCCGGCAACGCTCAGGGGTTACTCCTGGCTCCATGCTCAGAAATTGCTCCTGGCAGGCATGGGGAACCATATGGGGCACCGGGATTCGAACCGATGACCTTTTGCATGAAAGGTGAACGCCTTACCTCCATGCTATCTTCCGGGCCCCCATATAATATCTTAACAATGCCCCATCTATAGTTCTCTCTGTTATGTCACTTATTTTCTCTACCACACACATGCCTTTAATCTGTTCTATTCAACCCACTACCACATGAAGTACTTCACTGTGAGACACTGAAATATATAAGTGGAACATGAGTCTACTGAAATATATACTCAAATGCATGTACATGCACACATGCAGGGAACACACCAAGACAAGTATGCACACAAATTCACACCATGTATAAAGGTCCATACAAAAGTAGCAGTATCCACAAACATGAAATTATTAAAGTGCATGCACATATACATACACACAATTGTGAGTATTACATTAGACAGCTCGATGATGAACCTTCACCATGGAAAACCTAGTGCTCTGACCACTCATGCAGAATCAGGGAATCACTTATCATGCATTCCACACTCACCTGATTTGCAGAGAGAAATGTTAGCTCTTAAGCACTCACAAAGCCACATTCTAAGATACTTACAGGAATTCCTATCTTACTTTTATATTTTTTGCTCACATCTAGCAGTACTCAGGAATTACTCCTGGCTCTGTAGTCAGGGATCACTCCTGGAGGGCTCAGGAGATGATGTGGGATGGAATCTAGGTGAGATTCATGTCAGACAGATGCCCTACCATCTATATTATAACTGTGGCCCTAGACATTTATTTTTAGGTTCTCTCTTTGCCCAATTGAATAGAGACAGTACCTTGGGACTTGAAAAGAAGAAGAAAGTTTGGGGCATTAGCACAGAGTTATGTGTGTTAGTGTGTGCGGTTCATCTTTTGAATGATGTCACTTATACACCAAGGTATCTGTGGGTTTTACCTTGAGGACATCGCCTTCAGAGAGTTCAAACGCCCTGGCTTTAATCTGAATCCCCTTTCCCGGCTGCGTCTGGATGGAATAGATGCATTCATGGTTGTTATTGTAGTTCACAGGAAAGTTGGGGGACAGCAACGTGCCCTGCGTGCCCGTGACTGAATTCCCACACTCCGCTGGAAAGAGAATCACAATAGTCACCGATTAACCCCCATCCACTACAGCCAGAACCAACTCAGCACTGGAGAATCTCACAATGATGGCAAGTAGTTTTTCTCTCTACCTAGAAAAATGCCCGGTTATCTGTCCACATGTTTCCTTGTCTATAGGGCAATGGAGTCAAGTTTGCTTTTAATACCTGCCTACTTTCATGCTGTCTGCTTCTTTATCACACTTACTCTGTTTGTTTGCCTCCTGTTGCAGAAATAGAAACGAATCCACCCGGCACCCCTTACTTTCAGTGTTATGAAACAGCTACTCCCAACACCTGTTCATAGAGTATCATAGCAACAGAAATGACCAAGCAGAATGGCACCAAAAGATGGAGGCAGCCAAGTGAGGAGAGAGGAAGGCTTTCAGGAAGTATCAGAGAATGGCAAAGAAGAGGGGAACTAGATTCAGTAACTATTGCTAGCCCCTACTAAACTTTACCAGGATCATTTCAGCTACTAGTCACAACAGATCTCAGCCATTTGGCTTGTTAAAGAACAAGAGTCTTGTCCTTAACAATTGAGATCATACCTGTTCCTCAATTTGTGAATAGGAGAGAGTAGAGAAGTCTTGTTCCTGAAATTTATCTTTTTCCCCCACCCCCAGCCTGAATGAGGTTCCAGAAAAAGTTTTAGCATCAATATAGTAAAACCTTGATTCATTCAACAGCTAATAATTGCGTTCACTTCTTTCAAAATCTGTCCTTCCTCTTTCAGAATTCATCATTATTTCTCCCATTATCTCCATAGCATTGTAGCAGTTATCACATTATACTTGACTTATTCATTCACCTTTCTATCTCTTCCACCTTATTGTGGGTCCTTTAAAACTCAGCGTTGCTTCTATATCACAGCACCCACTCAGGACCTTGGCAGGGAAGAACTATCAGCAAATGAGAAGGGAGGCAGCTCAGCGATCAGGCATATGCTGCAGAAACCTGAAGTTGGCTCTCCAGGGTCTGTAATAACTGTGAAATCACTCCCTGTGCTTCCCATACCAAAGTCTTCGCTGTGAGTGTACTCTGCTTGCTTGTTTCTTTTCTTTGTTCCCTACCCAAATTGTGAATTATAGAAGTGCAAGGGCTATGCTTATTGAATCTATGAATTTCTAAGGCTTAGCCCAGATCATCTGTAAAATAAATATTTGCCAAATGAATGAATGAATGGATATGGAGTACACTGACCTCTGGAGATAATACAGTCCTAAAAATAATTAGGTTCTGGAAGAATGTAAATAGAAGTCCAGATGGCAGGCCCATTATTTGTCTGGACATATGGGGAGTTTGGATAATATTTTGAATTTTTGAGACTGATGGCAGCAAGTCTGCTTTTAGTTCCTTTCCAAATCATCCCTCAATATCCCTATTTTAGGCACACTCATTGGTCAAAAGAAATCTAATTTCAAGCAATGAACCATGAACCAATAGGCCATGTATTTAACCTAATTATCCTAAACCAGAAATGTGCTCAGAGGAGCATGTGATGACACAGGGCATTCAGAACAGAACTCTTGTGGGTTTGTCATACCTGTGTGTGTCCTATCTCTGGGGTAACTTCTTAGATCTTCGAAGTCAGTGATTACATCCCACTCCTAAGCTCTCATTTTTTTTTCATGATTCCTACCATAGGCCCTTTACAATTCAGGTACCTAAGATTAAAGTACCTATGTAAGCCATCCCCAAGATTCCTATGTTAAGGTCCTAATTCTTTGTGATAATATTTAGGGGTGTGTGTGTGTGTGTGTGTTTGTGTGTGTGTGTGTGTGTGTGTGTGTGTGTGTGTGGTGTATACCTTCCGAAGTAATTAGGTTTAGATGAACTCATGAAGGTAGAGGTTGTAAAGAATTCCCTTGGAAGCAGAGGAAAAAGACCAGAACCCTCTGCTCTTCTTTGTAAGGATATAGGATAAAGGATGCCATTGGCAGCTCATGGAGAGAGCCTTCTCCAGATGTCGAATATGCCAGCCCCTCGACCTTGGACTTCATAGCCTCCAGGACTATCAGAAATAAATGCTTATTGCTTGAGCCATCCAGTCTGTGGTATTTTTTTGTACAGCAATATGAATTGACCAAGACATCCATCAACTGTCTGAGGAGAAATCCAGTCTTGCAATACTTTAAACTCAGCCTGTTGGCAAGGCATCCAAATGTGTGTGATGGATGTGCTGAGCTGGAGCTTAAAATGAAAGTGTGGTGCACAGGCACCCTGGGGCCTGCTGATGATTTAGGTAGAGATGTTTCTAGAGTGTGTAAGTTTTCTGGGGGTCCTCACAGGAGGCTGATTTCTTGGGGAGGGGGTGCACAGATTTCTACATTAATTTCTCAGACTGATCTCTGTGGACAGCCCTCTGAAGCCACTCTCTATCCCTAGGGCTCACAAACAACTCTTCCTCATCCCGAAAGAGGCAAATGGTGTAGTGGGGTCAGTATGGGCTTGGAGGTTAGATTTAATTGGTCAAATATATCAGCACCCCAGTCTATTCTGGACAGTTACAGCCTCCTTATATCACTATAGCAAATGCATATGTGAGATCTTATGATAAAATAGGCAGAATATGGGGAGGCCAAAATGGAGTAAACTCTCAGTAATGATATCCCTTTTCTTCCCTGTCTCTTCCAAGATAATATATATACATATATATATATATGGATAAATATATCCAGATGACAAGAGGGAAGCCCTCTTGTCATCTGGATTCCTAGCTCCCTGTGTACAGGGATTAATAGAAAGCTCCAGAAGGCTACTTCTGTAACTGACTCAGCTGCCTAGTATTCCTAGCATCCTCCCTGTTCTTTCCTTGGGCTTCATTATGGGGTTGTGAACTTCTTTCCTAGGTTCTGGCACAGCAGCTGCATGGGCCAATCTTTATTCCCATACCCAATACTTTTATGAGAGAAACAGGACTGAGGAAATCAAATTGGGCCAGTCCTTGGTCAATCCCCAGGGCCTTATTTCCTGCCTGGGCTGATATCCTGGTCACCAGGGAGGATGTAGGGGCAGGGGATAGAGAGTAGTGTTACTTGCTTCAAGTAGCCCAGTACAGACACATATGGAAACAGATGCCTAGGGAAACAAGCAAGAAAACAAGGAAAATATGATGCAGGTCTGTTCCTGACATTTGCCAGTATATTCAAGGGGGTTTTCTAAGGTCAGGGGGTTCATTTTATCCTTCAAGGATGGTGCCAAGGCAAGGAATTGTCCATCACCTAGAGCTCCTCCAAACAGTGTCTTATCTCCTGTTACAGACCCCTGTGGAGTTCAGGGATATCTTTCCCAAATCAAGTTTAGTGGCTTCTGAGGTCAGGGGCTATCCATCTTCTCAGCTGGGAACATTCCCTAACACTGGTTGGGATAAATCGTCCAATTGACACCTCCAGTACATATAGCCCCTGGGAACATCCCTGGCTGGGCACTCCCAGGGTACCTCGTGTCTGAGGCTCTGTGGCAGTGACAGTGGTAATTAGAGGTGATTATAATTGTGGTGCATTATTAATAACATAAAAACAGAAAACAAATATAATCATGAAAATATTGTAAGGTGTTATAGACCAACAGAAAATGGAATAATAAGTGAAAGTATGCTTTCAGTTAATGAAATCAAAGAAGCAGGAGTTTAAGATGTTTGTTCAGGGCTGGAGAAATATTACAACAGGAAGGCACTTGCCTTGCCCATGCTCTGATTCAGCTTCAACCCAAATACCACATGTGGTTTCCTGAGCCCCTTCCAGGAGTTATCTCTGAGAGCATAGCCAGGAATAAGCTGTGAGAACTATTGTGTGTACCCCCACATACCCAAATAAAATGTCCATCTGTGGTGTGAAGAATCCCATTCAAGAACAATGTGTCTCCAAACCACTCAGCTGAGAACAATTTCCAAAGGAAGAAAATGCTTTCTGAGAGAAGCTGCTCTGATATGAGGGAAGGTGTGTGTGTGTGTGTGTGTGTGTGTGTGTGTGTGTGTGTGTGTGTGTGTGTGTGTGTGTGTGTGTGTGTCTGTCTAAATATATACTCAGGTTGGGATTGGGGTGCTTTGCGGGTGATTACAGGACAAAGGATAAATTCTGGGGTTATTTAATAAATCCAGGATGAAATTCTGTATTTGCCTCACTGTGTTCCCTCTGCAATTGCAAGCAAGTATAGTGGTGACTGTAAGTTTATCCATTAAGAAGACTAAATGAGTTATTGGCAAAATGACGACACTTGCAGGGCACCTCATGGCTTATGTAAATTGTGTCATCTAATCCAGAATAAATCTAATTATCTATGTTTTACAAATGAGGGAGCTGGGGCTTGCAGGGCTTTGGGGCTTGCCCAACATCTAACAGCTGGAATGGGGCCTGGAAGAGACTTGCATAGGTCCATGACCACAGAGCCCTGGCCCATCTTGCCAGCTGGGTTATAACCATCCTCTGCAGAGCCTGAGGATCTTTGGAGTAGTTTCAGGCAAGGCTAAACCCAGGGCCTTTTTTGCCAGTGTGGGGTCGTCTTGATTTCTTTGAGGTCCTGTAGTTGGTGGGCATGTTTTGACTCTAGCCTAAGCTGCAACAGGAGTGCATCATCATCCAGCCTGAACTGTATCCTGCTTTGAGGTGAGTGCTGAGTCCGTCTACTTGGAAAGGACCTACGCCAGTCAGGGCTCTGCACCCAGGGTGAGGCTTTCTTTCTCCCTTCCTTCTAGCCTGGTTCTCCCGACTGACTACCTTCTTCAAGCTCTAAACAGAGGCAGGCAGGATATTGAGTGGGAGGAATCCTAGTTCTGAGACCAATAGCTCCCTCTCTAATGTAGCATGGTTTGCAGCTGCTTCTCATTGGCCTCCCAGAAGCTTCTCCAGTGCCAAGGATCCTACTTCTCCCCATACTCCATGGCTCTCACTCCTGTTCTTCTCTGCAATTTGTGCCTTCATTCTCTCAGGTCACAGAGGGGTCTTTCCTGAATGCTCCTCACTTCTAAGTGGACTTGCTTTTCCACTGTAGCCTTCTTCACTACTTGAGACACTATAAGTCCTTGTGTTTAGGACATAACCCTCTTCCCCAACCACTCCACTCTCTCAGTCAGGACAGGAGACTTGTCAATGGAGAGCCTAGCTTGACTTCCTCTTTCTCCCCTTTTGCCCCCGACTACCTAGAGCTCTGCCCATGTTCCATGGATCTCCATGTGAACCGCCTTGCATATCTCTCTCTGCCCCAGCTGCACAGATGATCTTGGAACTTCTCCAAGCCAGCTCCCCATAGGACTAGATTCCCCCAGACTGAGATCTTCCATGGGCCAAGGTGCCTCCAAGCTGTATGGCCCGATGGGAGGAAAGGGCAGGGATCCAAGTACACTGAGCACCATCTGTGGATCCACATTGCACACAGGCTACATAATAGTCCTGAAGCAGGCACTGCTGTCCCGCATGGTTCAAAGAAGGCAGTTGGGGTGGGAGGAAGTTAGACCACCCCCTCAAAGTCCCCACCACTGAGTGGATATGCTGAGCCTGATCCCACACTCAGGACTTCTGGATTCCTGGCCTGTGTGTGTACCATTCCCTCATACCAATTGACTAAAGTTCAGCCCCCCCCCATTAGTGAAGCAAAATGAAAGCACGTGACCACCTACCAACACACCTTGGCAGAGGCGAGCTCCAGAGGCGCCGTCTGCCCCCCAGGCACGTGACTCGGGCGGTGCCCTCCAGACGGTACCCGGGGAAGCAGGAGAAGGTCAAGGTGTCGCCTACACCAAATTGCAAGCCCTTTCGGATGCTGTAGGCCGGGACCTCAGGCTCCTCACAGGGCTCCAAGTCATATTCTGGAAAGACAGTAGGATCTAATGTGAGGGGTGACATGGGAGAGGTGAGGAAAGTTACAACACACATGTCAGCATCCCAGGGAGCAAAGACCAGCAATTGGGGCAGAGATGGAACATGTAGGCTCCTACAGTCCACAAAAGGGAGAGGTAAGTAGAAACAGCATGAGAAAAAAAAAAGTAGGTGGCACTGCAATGTATAAAGAGATGGTCTGGACTTTGAGGGGGTCTGCATCCTTCACCTCTGCACTGACATTAAACTGCCAGCTAATAGATCCTACAGCCTCTTCCTCTTTAGGCATAGTAGCAGGGTGTTTGCCTTGCATGCAGCCAACTTGGGAGGGACCCATTTTGATTTCCCTGCACCTCAGCCTGCCAGGGGCGATTTCTGAGTGCAGAGCTGGGAGTGACCCCTGAGCACTGCTGGGTGTGACCCAAAAATCAATCCATCAGTCAATCAATAGATAAAGTTTTCAAAAAAGAACCTGAGCAATTTAATCAGCCTGGTGCTAGAGGGGTCAGACTGTGCAGGAAACTTAGACTGGAAAAAAAGAATTCCAACACTTTGCATGAAGTAGCATTGGTGGCACTGGTCATTGAAGCCAATAGCCTGAAAAGTGGTATTTGTTGGCCAGAGACCTGCCAGGAAACCCCCAGCAATGGCACATAAATGACAGTGGTTTTACCCCAAGGACATTTCTCTTCCAAGACATGGCCCCAGGCTCTGTGTGGAGAGAGGCAGGCTCTATGGTTGGGCATGTTCCCATGGCCCAGACTGGCTCAGACATGTGGATTTTTTACAGAGCCAGCATGCAGATGTGCCAGGCCATGCCCCTGAGGACAGACAGCTTGCCCATGCCAGAAAGAGTCTGTCAATGCTGCTTCTAGCAGAAAAGGATGGGGACAAGAGAAATGTGGAAAATGAGACTCAGTACAAAAGGAAATGATGGACCCTCTTTTCTCCCTGGAGGGTCTGGGACTCTGAAATAAATACCCAACAGTACCAACCAATACTGATGAAACCATCACTAGGGACACTGGCATACTCCCACCCTCTTCTCCTTTCAAATGTTCAAATCCCCTAGTTGTGAAAACATGCAACTGAAATTAAAAGAAGAATCTAGAATTCTGAGAGTGAAAGAACTTGTAGGAGAACCCCGAGTTCAAGCACTTGGGCAGTCCAAGTTGAGCATGAGTCTGACGCACATGCAGAAGCGGGGATCCCCTGTACCCTTGCTTGCTCTTTCTCTGTTCATGGGAAGGCACAGAGATCATGTCCTGCTACCTCAGGAGGTGATTTTCAGAGATAGGAGTGGGCCATTTTCTCTGCCAGGAAATACAGAGTGATAAACAGGAGGCTCATGACTTCTTTTTAGGGGCTGCTGCTGAATACTTTACCTGAGAAGGTGATGTTGAATCCTTCATAAGACATGGAAAAGTCAGAGATGAAGCGGACCTGGGCAGTGAAGTTCCCATAGAGGCCAGCACTGATGGGGGCTGGCAGGCGTGAGCCCGTCAGCTGCCGAAGGGGCTGTGTGAAGCTGCCATTCTCAGTGATGAGGAGGTAGTCATGGCCACTCTCCAGGTGAAAGGTATGGAAGGTAAAGAACACACCTGCAAGAGACAGGAGGGTCAAGGTGAGGACTGTGTAGCAGGTCAAGAGTATAGCATTGAGATGGGCTTTTAGACCTATCTTTCCAACTGGTAAGACTCTAGTCTTAGTGCAAATTTACACTGAGAAATTCACATGGGAGTACCAGAAGGGGAGGACTTGCCCATACCATTGTCCACAGGAAGTGAGGGAGGACACGCCTTGTGGATTGGATATTGAAAATTTACCTAAGTTTATGCAATTGTTTCATAGTCCTTCACTCCGTCATGCATCATCTCATTCATTATTCACTCTTTAAAAATTTATATTTTTGTGAAGTGTTTCCTGGGGTTGAGATCTAGTGTGGGAAGTTAGAGGGGATACAAAGACAACTAAGAGGACTGGCACAGAGTAACATCATTCACAGAAATCTGAGTGCCATGGGGGGCTGGTGGGAACAGATGGGGAGAAGTTGGCAGCAGGAAGATGAGTATAAATGAACCTCACTAAAGAATGGACATTTGATTTGTGTGTAAAGGAGGTATGAAGGGATTAAGTAGCTGGGAGAGGAAAAAGTGTCTTTCAAGTTGCTCTATAATTGGACCCTATCAGGTGGAAGGGAGATAGAAAAACTCATTTCATCCTGTTGACACATCTATGACGTGGGTGTGGTTATTCTCAGATCCATTTTATAACTGAGGCAACTGAGGCACAAAGAGATGAAATATGCAGGCAGGTTTAAACTCTGAACTGATTATGGCTCTGTTCCAAATGCACATTACTGTGGTAAGAGCAGGCTGTCACAGTAGCCAGGTGGTGAGAAGGTAATGGGGGGAGACAGTATCTTAGCCCCAAAGCATCCCTAGAACTAGTCCAGGTAGCAATTGTATGTAGGTAGGGGTATGTGTAGATGCCAACCACCCACAAGTGTGTGTGCCCTGAGACTATTGCACGGCTTTCCAGGGAAGGCTCATGGGCATCCAAGAGTGCCAGGCTCACTTGTTATTCAAAGACCAAGAACCTGGGAGCTTGTTAGAAATGCTGAAGCTCAGCCGGCACAGCCAACCTTTGGAATCAGAATCTGCATGCTAACAAGATCCCTACCTGATTGATAGGCACATAAAAGTTTGAGAACTACTTCTCTAGATAATAACCGATACGTTCTTGATAAATGATGGTTGGATCCAAGCTCTAATGCTACAGCATTTTAGATGAGTTCGAATTGTTGCTTCTCAGTTGATAGATGCTAGTGATTCTAGGAGCTTTGGGATTCTATGGGTAGGGGAGGGGAAACTCAGTTCAGGAGAGGGTTTGATTATAGGGTTTGTTTGTGATTATTTGTTTGCCTGTAGATTATAAATGATCTGAGCCCAGATAACTGAGAAGCCTCTCTTTGCTCAGAAAAATATCCACCTAAACAAAACAAAATAAATTATATTCTTAGAATTTGGTTAAGGCTGAGAAAGACCCCCTCGGTTTGGTGAAATAACCCACCAGAAGCAAGCCCAGAGTGGGGAAAGATAGGAAAAGCATGTTTCTGGACCTTAAGAGTTGGGTAAGATTTCTACGATCATGACCCCATAAGGAGAGGAATAAGCAAACATGAGGAGGAAAGCAAACTTGGAAACTCTAAAGCATGTGTATCCTCATGTGTCCCCTACTCCTGACTCATAAACACATGTGCAAATGAGAAAACTAAACTTCTCAGGTACAAAGTTGGGAAAGGCAGGTGGAAGTACTATCCTCTGTGTTGGAATGCTTATGGGTGGGGAGTCGGTTAGATACAGTAACAGAGGGAAGCCAAGTTGATTAAACACAATGCCTTCCACTCTAGTCTCCTCTCAAGCAAATACAGCCCTTCTGAAGGAGTCAACATTTGGCTGGGATTCTAAGGATGAGTAAACAGCAGAGATGAGTAAATCCAGCAGAGTCTCTTGGGCTTCACAGCTATACTGATTGCTTTGGGTTCTTTTGACCATTTCGAGGAAATAAAGATATTGTCATGGAAATAGAAAGGCTCCATATTGGAGTGTGAATCTAGATTTGGTGTGGCAGATGCACACACAAGCAACACTTCTCGGGAGTGAGTAGGCAGTCTTCCAAGAGGGATATCAGTGATGTGCTGGAGTAGTACAAGCAGGACAGTGGGAAAGGCATAGTCTTTGGAGGGAGACAGAACATGGTCATAAGCACATGACCACAGGGTCTGTGCTAATGTTATTCAGCACACCTGGTTTATGTTTCCTCCACTATAAAATGGGGGTGATCGTATCTCCTCCCAGGGACCTCTAATCCTCAGAGTGAGGAACTTTTCTGCAATGTCTACAGCACAAGGCACACAGTAACTGTTCTAGTTGTTGAGGCTATCTAGTTCCCAGCAGCCTATTAATTCCATGACATCACCCCTAGACTCTCAGTTGAGAACTTTCTCTGGTGTCCAGAATTGGCTGCTCCCTTGGGTTTGTTGTAGGGCAAATAAAGATATTCTGAACTTCACAGAGTTTTTGAATGTTCCCAGTTGTCCTTCTTTCTGCTAGGAAGCAGTCAGAAAGGGAGAATGGAGGTGGGTGCCATGTGTAACATGGAATACCAGTTGCCTGAGGTGCCCTTGTTGAGACTCTTCTCCTTCCTGGATGCATTCAGCTTGCTGCAGATTTCCAAAGTAAACAAGCATTGGAAGAAAGTTGCAGAGATGGATTCCCTGTGGAGAAACCTGTGTATACAAAAATGGTTTTTCAACGAGTCCTTTCAACTTCAGGGCATACAGACATGGAAGCAACTCTTCTTCAGTCTCACAAAGAAGGAGCGTCAGATGGGCCTGGCAGAGCCAAAGGACTTTAACTTCAAAGAAACAAGAGGGACTATTGGAGTCATAGGTCCTATGCCTATTTCTCAGGCCACACGATGGATGAACAGGAAAGGTCAATCTTGTGTACGGTGTCATCTATATACATACTGTATGCCTGGGCCGTGCAGGAGGGCACTGCGATCTGGAGAAGTCTAGTCCAAAGATCTCGACTCTTGAATCTCACAACCCTCCCTCAAATGCACCTTGTATTCACTGTGGATGTGGAGAGAGCTGTCAAATGTGGAATTGTTTGAATGAAGATGCTCTGGCTGTTATGAACATGTCTGTTCCCTGTTTTTCCTTGGAAAGTTGTCTAACTGTGGAGGGACCATTCCTGGTGGTGAGCAGCATTAAAGGTGATATCTACACAATGACTGTGCCTGAGTTAAGGGAAGTTTCTAGGGTAAATGCATTTAAATGTAGTGTTGATTTTCTACACTTCTCTCCTGACAAGAAATGGCTATTTGCAAGTGGAACCCATCAAGCCATATCACCCATGATATTTTTGACTGAGTGTTTATTGAGCTCGACAAGAAGCCACCTTCCTGTGACTCTCACAGTCCCATATTCATAGTGCCACAGAATCTCCTGGACTGCAAGGAGACCAAATAGAATTGTACCGATGTTCCGAAACAGCCCTTTCAAAAAGACAGGGTTTAGCACCTTTGACATAACAGTTAAGAGGACTGAAGGCAAAATAATCTCAAAAGCAAATCAGATCGCAAGTTTCCAGTTACCAGCTCATATGGAGAGTCCTATTTGGATGGGGGTCAGTGACGGGAATATGATTGCCTTTGAGAGTGGACCCAGACTATTCCTTTACACTATCCATGGCCACCTAATGAAATAATTTGACCCCACCTGAGGACCACTGGCAGCATATGGTCGGATTCTGTCCATTTGCTCACCACAACCATGGATGACTCTTTGCAAATATACATGTGGGAAGAGGAAGGCAGTGATCCATATCTCAAGAGTTGCTTTCATCTGCAATACACAGGCCTTCTTAGCGACATACCAAACTGCTATGTCTGCAAAGCCATCTGTGATAACATGAGCATAGTGCATGTATTGTCAAAATCCCGTGAATCCAGCACCCTATTGATGTATTCCTTGAAGAACTGTAGACATGAAAGAAATTAACTGTGTATAGTCTTTCATGTAATAAAGAAAATCTTGTTTGAAAAAAAATAAATTAATGTCCATTAACCTGTGATACTCTTTAAGGAGGGACAGAAGGGTACCTTATGGAGAAGGTTTAGGCTTGGCTTAATTTGAGCCATACAATTTTTTCTGTATAGCCTATATGAGTGAGGCACTGAGTCAGAGCTTGGAAAACTGCAGGAAACATGGCAGACTTAGAGTTCCCAGGAACATTGTTGGCCAAGGACTCAGATGATGAGAAAGGCAAGTTCTGTACTTGACACAGAGTCTGGGGTTGAGATCAGGTGGAGACCAATAGGGGAGCCCAAGCCAGACTCAGCTCATGACAGGAAATGAGTCCTGAAGAATGAAGAATTGAGCAAGTAAGGACAATGGAAGTGAGGGTTCAGGTGAAGAAAGAATTCAGTGAGAACAATCTCTCAATGGACAAAGCAGAACATTATCCCAAGAGGAAACCAGAGCATTGGAAATCTTAGGAATTGATTTGGTGTTGTTTTCACATAGGATTTAGAGAACTCAACATGAGGCTGAAAAACATAATAAAGACTCTCAGGTCATGAGAGTTAAGTGTGTGTACATTGGGGAATAGTGTCTATGCCATGCACTAAGTCTGTATGGTATTCAAAGGAAGAAATGACTCCCTTACACACATCATGGACCTCTTGTGATTGATTCTCTGCCAAGAACCTTTGGTCCTGGCTCACACCTGCTCATGTTCAGAGTGACTGATATCTCTACACTAGGAGACCTACTTCACCTCTGGGTTGGTCTTTGGCTGCTTCCCCATCTTTAGCTTTATAATCCCAACATTAGTTATGATACACTAAGAGATCTCTCCAGAATGTCTCTGTCTTTAGACTTAGTTTCTCAGGGCAAACCAGTCAGGATACTATTCTTTTGTGGTTTCCTAGCATCCAGAGTAAGTGTTAAAATAAACTAAGCATTTGTATAAGATTAAAAAAAGCATGTTTTCAAGTATGTGTTAGATTGCATTATCATCTAGGAAAAACATACATTGAAAGGCACAGAGAATATATGACTGTAATAATTACAGTCACCAGATGTAGAGAGGGTTATAGCCCCAGTGGTGTTTCTCTTGGTGCTGTAAGGGGCTACTTTTCCTTCCTGTCAGATGCCACAAGAGTGTTTGGCTCCTCCAAGGGTTTCTTTGGAATCTTCATGTCATGCTCCCCTCACATTTTCCTCTCTTCAGGAGTGATATAAACAGCTCCCAAATATGTGTGAAAGCAATCTGCAGTCAGGAGAAACCACTCTGAATTTTGATAATTTCCGGGCTAGCAACATGTAGTATGATGTTATCTAGTGCTGCTGGGTAGAGGCTGGAAGCCTCAGCACCCAATAATATTCATGAATGTTAGAGGTGCCTGGAAGTCTCCATATCTAGCAATGGAGCTTTGTTCAAAGCTTCCAAAGTTCTCCAGGCCCAGAGTGTTTCAACTGTGTTATTAATAGTGAGAACTCATAAAATCATTATGGTTTTTGACACTTCTAGTAAAGCAGTCAGTAAATTAACTTATAATTAAGAATGCAATATAAAATGGATGCTGAAGTAGATGATTTTGCCTTACATTAGGCTAATGTAAATCACCTGAGTCTGTTTAAGGCAGGTTAGGCTAAATTATGATGTTCAGTAGGGCAGGCATATTATATACATTTTGGGTTATGATATTTCCAACTTCCAATGTGGGGTTATCAGAATGTAACTCTATACTAAATTAAGAAAGATTGTATGAAGAAAGGGACCAATCCAGCCTGCCTTCACAATATGTAGAGCCCTGTCTTTCCCAAGAAGCTCTAGGCCATCCTAATCCTGGCTGTATGAGGGCAAAGGGTAAAAGTATAAGTATTCTTGGGAATTGGAGTAATAGCACAGTGGGTTGAATGTTTACCTTGCACATGGCCAACCCCAGTTTGATTCCCAGCATTCCATATAGTCCCTAAGCCTGCCTGAGAGTCTTACAGTTGACACAGATATTTGCATATCATATGTATTCTATTATACTCACACATTTGCATATTATATGTGTTATATGCTGTACCCGTACAGTAAAAAACTTTAAGGAAGTGTTAAGGAAACCATAGACAGACTATGTACTTACATTATTTTACTATGTTTATCCATATCAGAAATTCATGTCATCTGCTTATAAGAAAAGCCTATGTAAATGAATCCAAGCAGTTCAAACCTATGATAAGGCGGGGGTTGGGTGGGGAGGAGGGAGATTTGGGACAATGGTGATGGGAACATTGCACTGGTGATGGGTGGCGTTCTTTACATGACTGAAACCCAAACACAATTATGTATGTAATCAAGGTGTTTAAATAAAATATATTAAAAAAACTATCATAGTCAAAGATTAACTGAAGCACATATTTAAATTTATAATATATAATTTTCTGCTTACAATTAGAAAAACCATCCAAAGATTAAAACAACAGATTGTGAGGTATATCTTTTTAGACTGTTTACTATGCCACTGGATTTTTTAAAAAATGTATAAAATATTATTTGGTGGAACTTCTTAACAGTTTATTGTACACAACTTCTGTAGGTCTCTAAATATACTTTTATATTTTTCTTTTAGTAACTGAATGCTATTTCATTGTTGGTTGTATTTTTATTTATTTAATATCTTTTATTTTGTTTTTGTGCCAAATCCAGAACTGCTCAAAGATTACTCCTGACTCTGTGCTCAGGGATCATTCCTGAAAATTGTCAGGGGACATTATGGGATACCAGGGATCAAATTTGGGTCAGATGCATGTAAGGCAAGCACCCTACCCACTGTGTACTATTGCTTCAGTTTCTCTCTCTTTTAATGATAAACATGGATAGTTACCAATATTTTTTAATTATAATGTTTTATGGAATCTTTGCTTTATATATCTTTATGTTCAGGTTTTCTTATTTTCTACTTCAAGAAGTAGAACTACTGAGAACCAAGGCAGTTAGTTCTTTGTTTAAAGTTTGGCTTCAGATTGCTAAATTTCCCTGTGGACAGTCTAGTCCATTTCACAGGGCCAGGTTTGGAAAAGTGTTTGTACATGTGCCCAACACTGCTATGTCTTTCTTTGTTGACATGAAAATATAAATTTTTATTTCTTTTTTAAATTTTATTCTTCATTGCATCTGCATTTACTTAGTTATTAGTAAGATCAAAGCCTTTCAATTATATTTTCTCTGCCACAAAGCATTGGTTTATAGTTTTGTTCATTTACAGGTTTATAGACAAATAATTTCTTCTTCAGCATTAAAAATATTTTTATTTAAATACCATGTTTACAAGGTTGTTCATAATACAGTTTTTCATAGATAAAGCTGCCCATGATTTCTTCAGCATTTTAAGAGCTTTTCATGCTTGTAATCTTTAGTCACAGATATTTTGTTCATTTAATATTTTTGACCTTTTTATGACTTTTTAAAATATAAATCCATTAAGTTTAATTTAATCAAATCAAACAATCTTTCCCTTTATAGATGCTCCTTTTGATACATTGCATGCTTCTTTTAAAATACATTTTCACCAAAGGTTAGATTCTTATGTCCTAGTACTGGAATTTATGTGGTTAAGTATATAGGAAAAGCTTCTCTTTTTCCAATTGGTTAAGCCCAACTGACTTTGAATTTTATGTTATTTATAATAATTTAAAGTATTTATTAAACAATCTCCTCTTCAATAAATAAAAATGATATCTTACTCATATAATACTGTCTCTCTCATATACACATGTACACAGGGATTTATGCATGTGTGCACACATAGAGAAGAATCTATTTCTGGACTTTTTAAACTCCCCCACTAATTACTGTGTGATTTTTATCCCATAACAATAATCTAATACTTGGAAGGATTGTTTCTTTTAAAAGCATCTTGGCTTTTCAATATGCTAATTCTTGTAGATCAGAGGTTGTTATTTTAAAAGGATGCATCAGAATGACTAGTATAGTATTCTAAAACATAGATACTGGCTTCCACCTTGATCATAAAATACCATGATGTCTGGGATGTCATCTATACTTTAGTCTGTTTTCCAAGTTGCAGAGGGATTACAACTAAGAGTCTTGATGGAATTTTGGGTGGGTGTTTCAGAGTAAAAGTCGTTTCTGCCTCCATGCATATGGGTAGTACTCAATGACTGTTAAGAAAGAGGGCATTCTTGACTATTTATGTGTACTATGCATTCTGACTTTTAATTTAAACTTCCAAAGGAGTAAGGAAAGTTGAAGTAACATTCCAGACTAAAAGGCAATATGAAAACACCATCTGAGTAACAATTGGGTAGTGAGAGAGAAGATCTTCATATCAATATCTAATGAGTAGACTCAAGGAAGAGGGACAGACTTGTCCTCCATTTCTAGAAAATAGTACAAGGTAAACAGTTCAGGGACTTCTAATAGAGGGCTCCGATGTACCAATAGATGGTAGTGGATGCTTATTTGTTGATACATTAGCCAACTTTTCTTTCCCTTTTTGTTGTTGTTGTTGTTTTTGTTTGTTTTGGAGGTCACACCCCACAGCACTCAGGGGTTAATCCTGGCTCTGAGCTCAGAAATCGCTCCTGGCAGGCTCTGGAGATCATATGGGATGCTGGGATTCAAACCACCATTTCTCCTGAATCGGCTGCCTATAAGGCAAATACCTTACTGCTATGGCATTCTCTCCGGTCCTAATTAGCCAACTTTTCACACTTGAGATATTTAGAGAGAAATTCTGTTATGATGTGGGGAGCTATTTGGAGATAATCCTGTACTATGTTGGCTTTCAGAGCTGGTCATCTGCAATATCTCTCCAACAGAGAGATTTTTCATTGTATTTATTTAATGTAACTGTAACTGAAAGAAATGAGAATTCTCTTGAGGGTGAGAAAAATAGGGTCCAGAGGCTGCCACTATATAGGGAGATCCCCACTGAGGTTACCTCGATCTGAAGAACTTGGAGTCTTGGATCATGTTACATTCCATTATGTGCCCAACACTCACCCTTGCCATGTGATGTCTCAATATTCCAGGTGCAGTTCAAGTTGTTGGGGTAGAAGTCAGGAAATCCTGGGGACAAGATGGTCCCACTGGAACCTTGAATGAAGCCACCGCAGAGAGCTAGAGAGGTGTGAAGAAAGCAATGAGACTATAGCAGCTCAGGACTCCCCCAGATATTTCTGACAGCTAATACCACTTATCTTTCCACTCTGCAAATCCCCTCTCAAACCCCAATCTCTTACTGATAGCTGGGAGAGGTAACTTTGGTTTCTCAGGGAAGAGAAGCAACCCCATAAATCATGTCTCACCTTCACAGCTGGGCAGGGCTCGGCTCCACTGGAAATTAGGCTCACACTCCAGAGGCTCGCCATCACTTAATGTGTAGCCAGAGTCACAGCTGAAGGTTACCAGAGCACCCACGTAGAAATCATTGCCATGGCGCTGCCCATTGACAGGGATCCCTGGGTCCAGACAGTGGTCCGACTGCAGGGTGATGGCTAAAAAAGAACCCATAGCTGGAGTGATAACCTACTCATGCCAGCTCCATTTAAGCTGCTTCATGAAGAGAGGAAGCAGAGAGACCTGAATTACCAGGCCAAAGGTGCCAGGTCAAATATGGCTGTCCACATCTGCTGAAGGGATTTTTTGTTTTGTTTTGTTTTTTGGGCCACACCTAGTGACGCTCATGAATTATTCATGGCTATGTGCTCAGAAATCGCTCCTGGCTTGGGAGACCATATGGGACACCAGGGGATCAAACTGTGGTTCATCCTAGGCAAGCTGCGTGCAAGGCTAGCATCCTACTGGTGTGCCACAAATCCAGCCCCTGCTGAGGGGATATTTAAAGACTAGTCTGTTAGAGAAAATTAGTTGGTTATAATATTTGCTAATTCATTCATTCATTCATTCACTTATCCTGTCATTAAGCATGAGTTTAATGTCATGTTTAATAGCATGCTTATGTTAAGCATGTCTCCCGGGCTTAACATATCCCTATGCTAAGGCTTAGGGATACAGACCTAAATAATAAAATGACCCTATTCTGGTATTTCAAGTGACTCTAACTTTCTCTATTAATCTACAAATATTTGTCATGTAACCTATCTCCAAATTGAGAAACCTAGGATGAGTACAGGTAGATGAGAAAATGAAAGTTGGAAGAAGATGCTTTATGACCTGTCACATACTCTGTCCCCAGAGTGCCCTGCCAGTAGTGTTCAGTCACTGCCCACAGAGAAGTTTTGCATATGAGAAACTGGGGTCTAGGCTCTGAATGGCCACTGTGTCTAAATGATAGACTCTAAGCTCTGGTGAACTCCAAAGGATTCTGAGAGCAAGGACATACCTCCTGTCCTGGAGAGACTCAAGGAAAGTTTTCCAGTAAGTGGGTCATGCTGGAGGGCTGACTGGAGGCATCTGTTAACTCCCCAATTCCTGCCAACCCAGCCCTTGCCTCCCAGGACTCACTCTCATAGCGGAGCTGGAAGCCAATATCCGAGTGACTCTTGTCGGTGGAGAAGAGGAGGTAGAGATAGTTGCTGGTGCTGATAAGGAACTGGGGCACCTGGGTCCCATGGTAAACCCCAATCAAGGGTGCTGAATAAGTTCTTCCATCTCGAACTTCCAGAGTGTCATAGTTAACCTCAGTTTTAAATCTGCCAATGACAGAAATGAAGACTTCTTAAGAAGTCCAATGCTTATTAATGTGCAAATGACTGAAGACCTGGCCTGACCCAGGGCTTCAGAACAGCAGGCTTTTAGCAGGCTGGCCTATTTTAATAAAATTTGCACACGCTCACTAACTGTGGATGGATGCCCCTTCGGTCTTTATTTAACCTTACTCTTCCTCCTCCTGCAAGTGGAGCCAGCTCTCTCCTCTTTGCTCTGGATCATGTCATCTGAAGACTTAGAGGCATATTGATTACCAGCCCCTGGAGTTAGAATGTTCTAGATCAGAGGTTAGCGCTGGGACCAAATCTAGTTTGCAGCCTTTTTTTTTTATATGGCCATGAGTAAAGAATATTTTTCATATTTATAAACTGGCCTGAAAATAGTAACAAAGATAACTAGGTAACGGATATCTATAAATCATCTCCCAAATTCAAAATATTTACTCTTTGGCCCTTTACAGAAAATTATAAAATTGTTCCTCTGGGCCTTTTCTAGAAGTTTTTATTTATCTGTAGGCAGCTTACTTTCTCCACTCCAAGGGCATAACCATCTTGGGGCAGAGTAGCAGGATCAGAGGTCAGGAAGGCCACTCTACTCTGAAAATTTGGGTTTACATTCTGCAGATGCTAATTCAGGTGGTAATATTTGATGCTGCTTTCCCTCCTGGGAAATGGGGAAAGAAGACTGCCAACCCAGAATATTCTCTTCACCAATCTGGAAATAATTCCCCAGTAAGTACAGTCACACCCAAGTATACTATGGTGGAATAAGGTGAAGGGCAAAGTGAATGTGGCCATAGTCTGGCCAAACCTGAGCAGCCTACTCTAGTGATCTCTGACCTTGAATCATGCTGGCCGCACCACTCCAGGCCCCCTCCCACATCCCTCCTTGCAAATACCCCTGCCCTCTCCCCAGGACTTGGTTATAAGCACCTGTCAAAGGTGATTTTGATCGGGTAGCCAGGCTGGGCTTCAATCACCCAGGCACAGCTCAAGGCATCCTTGTAGAAGCCAGGCCAGCCTGGTGAGAGGATGGTGCCGCTGGGTGAAGTCAGATGGCCGCCACAGGGAGCTAGGGACAAACAGGAGAACAGAAGATTTCTTGGGGAGTGTTGTGGACACATAAAAAAGCAATAGAACAACCAAAAAACTTTCTCTATAAAATGTGCCTGCCAGCAAGTGCTATTTAGTTTTTATGGGGAAGTATATTAACTAGATAAGCTGCATTTTTGTCTAATGGGACTGTTATGGCAATGTCCAGTTACATTGTTTGGAGTTTTATGAAAGGCTAGAGGGGATAAATAAAGAGAGTCCTTTACACAGAAATCTTTGCCGTTCTAGAAGGGCTGGTGTCCAGGTATGGGGTCATAGGTAACCAACTACCAGGTCAGGGGCAAAGGCACAATTCTGGCCATTGTCCTCACACCTAGCACCAGGCACTCAGGCACAGCAGTGTGGTCAGAGTCTCCAAGTTCAGCTGAGTTTTGCTCCACTGACCCAAAGGCAGGAACTATATTTTTTCTTTCTCTCTCAACATGGAATCTCCACTCAGTTCTTGGCACACAATCATCTTCAGTAAGCCTATGAATTAACTTCTAGAAGGCCAAAGGAACAAAGTCCATGGCAGATAGCAGACAGGACACTGGTTGGTCCAGGCCAAATTCATGACTGCTTCTGATCTTTCAAAGCCTGTTTTTAGTTTCCTAGGTTTCTCTGCCTGCTTCTTCCTATTGTCCAATTGTTCATATTGTTGCCATAATTCTTGCCTCATTGTATATTCAAACCCTTGGACCTAGAGTGGCCACCCCTCCATCAGGGCTGTTGGACTTTACCAACGTCCTCCCCACTGTCATCTATGGAGAGGCTGGCACAAAATCATATGCACTGTTTTTTTTTTTTTTTTTTTTTTACAAATACAAAACCCAGAGAGGAAGGGGCGTCATTCCTTCCATCTAAGAAAGCTAACGGATGTCAAATAACTAGACCTAGGCAGCAAGTGGCAAAGCCTAGATTCAGACATAGGAAGACAGCACAAATTCAAACTTAAGAAAAGCAACTTCCTTAGAATGTTTGTCTCGAATACTGGCAGGGGTGAGGAGGAGGAAGTTGGGGGCGGCATTGGTGGTGGGACTGTTGCACTGGTGAAGGGGGGTATTCTATTTATGACTGAAACCCAACTATTTCATGCTTGTAATCATGGTACTTAAATAAAGATTATATATATATTTAAAAAAAAAAGAAAGAAAAGTAACTTCCTGCTTTAAAGAAGCTTCTATTTCCTTTGGACCTCTTAACAGTGGAGAGATCAAAATGCCCTGACCAAAGCTATGAGCAGGCTAATGAGCATCTCTGCAAATTTCTCCAGGTGATTAGTTTCATAAAATAGACCAAAGACACCACACTTTTTCCTCTCTGAATTCTGTAAGTTTCTAGGAAATACTGAAAATAGTTACCAAGAAAAACAAATTCCTAAGACTGTAATAAGAAAACAGTTATTACCAAAAGGGAAGGGGGAAGGGATGGTAGATAGATCAGAGATTCAGTTGTATGGATAAGGATGAACGCTAGACTTATGGTGAGTAACATATGGAAATGTATACAGATACTGAAGAGTGATGCTGTAAACGTGTAAACCTGACCCCCATTGCAGTGTTAGAAACTAACATTATTACGAAAACAACAAAAAAGTTGATAAGTATGCTTAATAAAAAGTTATGTTAGGAGGTTTAATTAACAAAACTAACAATAATGATGGCACTATTAATAGTTGAGAACTCATACTGAGGGATTAAACATGAGCTGCTTTATATGTATTATCTCATATAAGTGCACATGACACTTACAAAGTTATCACCATTTTACAGAGGAGGAAATTAAGGCTCAATGGGCAGAAGAGAAATAATGAAGGCAAGCAGAGATTTAATCTTAAGCCCTCTGTCTCCAAATCCTCTGTAGCACTTACAGGACTACAACCATTGATGACAGTAATGAACTAACAGGCATGGAGAGTTGATAGGTGTCAGGGTTTAGCGTGGATTATCCTTGTGACAAGTACCACACTGAAAGGCAGATACTAGTATTGTTCTCTTTGCATAGACAAGGCGTATGACCCTATTTTCAGTAAATTAAGACTTGGAGAAACTAATTACCAGCACCTCTATTATACATGAGAGGCTATATTAAATAGCATATGGATATTTTAACTTTATGGGTAACCCCAGTTTTCAAAACACATCTGTCCATGTCATTAAGACTACCAGATGCTCTCTACTAATTCTCCAATAAACATGTGAGATCTTGGAGATAGAGAGGGGCATGCCTACTGTTCAATCTTTGTGTCCACACGAAGGTACCAAGCCTCAGAATAAACAGAGAATCTCTCTTAGCTCCTCTTAGCTGATCCCTTTTCAGTTAGTGGATAGTGATATTTTCAGTCACTTCCCAGAAAGCCAGAGATCACAAGTCACTATTACCTCTTTGGGCTGAGTTCCATTCAATGCACAGACATCAATAAATCCCTATTTAGACTCCCTAGAGAAGGAAACGCAAATCATTCCTTTGGTGTTCAGTATTTTGATTTATTCCTCTACTGTACTTTTATTTCCTGGCTACTTGATCTTCTCTAGCTCATCTGACTGACAACCAACTCCTGTTATTCATTGGCTCTCTAGTTCATCTTCAGTTAGGAGGCAGCTGCCAAACATGGAGCAGTGGGGATGGGATCGAGAATGTCCTGTCTCTTTAAATTCAAAAAAGATACTCCGCCTCACTCTTACTAAGAGAATTCATATTAAATCTACAACAAGAAATTACTTTTCATCCATCAGGTTGACAAAATATAAAAACGTATGACACATGAGATGGAAGAAAACCAGGTATTTTAGTTCCTTGCTAGAGAAAATGCAAAATGACATTATCCCTACAAAGATAAATGTGGCATTATCCAGAAAAATACATATGATTTACTCTCTGACCTAGCAATTCTATTTCTAGAATCCTATACCAAAGATAAATTACCAAACACTATAAAAAGACATATATATGTGTAAGTATATGCAAGGCAGCACTATTCATAATAGCAAAAGAATGAAAACAGCCTAAATACCCAGCAACCAGAGCTTATTGAATGAACTAAGGTAATCAACAAAAAGAAGAATGAGGAATATCTCTACAATGCCATGGAGTAGGCCCCAAAATATATTATTAAGTGAGTGGTGAGGTAGAGAATAGCAGGAATAGTATGATTCCATTTATCTCTGAAAGGGATTGGCCTCAGTGAAATGTTAAGACTCAATGAAAAAGGCAAATAAAGAACTCAAATGATTATTTGTGGAAAGGGAGAAAACAGTCTAGAAGGTAGGATAAAGTTAAGCTTTAAAGTAGAACGTTAGTGTTCTTTTTAAAAGAGACTTAACTTTGACACTATATGCATGTTTTACATAATTAAAAAGACTTGATAAAAGATTCTCAAAATTCAAAAGCAGAGCAAAATAAACAAATATATTACTATTTAACAACCTATTCCTAGTAAGATAATGGAGAAGAGATGAAATAAAGGAACTTAAGACACTTTCAACAATGATGTTGTTGTGGGTAGTCCTGATGCTACCAGTTTTGAGACTTGTGAGCATGTGTTCTGCAATGAGAAATTATGCTGGTGTCTGGAAATGGAATTTTTCAGTGGAATGAAAAGAGATAGAGATAAAATATAAAGTTAAGTAAAAAATGTTCTTACGTTTGACATGAAATGAACCTAGACACATTTATCTTTCTGAAAGTAATTTTTAGTCCTGTTCATTGAAAAAGCTTTAGAGGCAAGGAGATACTCAATAGTAATAAGACACAAATACCTGGATTGTATATAATATTTTTTACAGGTCTGCTTGGAGAAATAGCTGGTTCTAGGTGAGAGACAGGAAAGGTACCCAGGAGGTTAGGCCAGTTTAAAAGACTCCAGGTGGTTTAAGGGAAACTTAAAACCTCAATTAAAGTAATAGCTGCAATAACTTTTATTTAATTAAATTTTGTAATAATTTATTTTTTACTAATACTTCAGAATAATATGGTTACAATTGTGTCAATATATTGACTTAGGTAGTTACTACACTCCAACACCACTAAAGTGCCCCAAACACTCTGTTACTGTTCCTATGTTGCTTCTAATTCTCCTCAAGAATCTAGGTTTAAAAAATAATTTACTGGGGGCCAGGCGGTGGCGCTGGAGATAAGGTGCCTGTATTAACCTAGGACGGACCATGGTTCGATCCCTCGGTTCCCCATATGGTCCCCGTGCCTGCCAGGAGCGACTTCTGAGTGAATAGCCAGGAGTAACCCCTGAGTGTCACCGGGTGTGGCCCCCCCAAAAATAAAATAATTTACTGAAATAGACTTTAAATGCATAACATGTTTAAATCTAGTGGATTTTAATAGTATCTAAAATTTTTTAACTTTGGAAGATGTTGGAGAATCAACCCATTCAAATGAAAAGGAGTATTAGGAAAAATGATTAGGTATTTATTTCTCCTGCCTTTCCTTTATACCTCAGGGTAACCACACAGTTGATGAAGGAATGTTTTCTTTAAGTTCTCTAACTTACAAAGGCAGCAGAAAAAAGAGTATGTTATCACTTTCCAATCCCAGACTGGCCATCAATAGCTTCAAAAGGTCCCCCAAAGAGCAACAGTCTAACATTATGTACCTTCCATAGAGGCAAAGAGCTCTGTCTATAAATATTCTGGCCAAAACTTGGAACTTGAACCTGATTAGACTCCTCAATCTTACTGCCAGTTTAAGGAAATATAAGCAAGAAAGGATCATGCTCAACTACCTCCCAGGGACTTAATCACCAAAATTCAGGATGCAAGAGAATTCTCAGGATAAAACAACTCAATTCCTTTAAAGCAAACAGAAAACCCTAATAACAACAAACCCACAGGGAAAGGGTCAGACACCCATAGATTTAAAATTACTGGAGACATGTCAGTTAATTCTATATTCACCAAAAGAATTATTTTAAAAAAGTAGTGTAAAAAAGGATTAATCACAGAAATTTGATTGTAGTAGAATTTCTTTTCAAATGTAATCTTATCATGGTTACATTTTTAATAGTCTTTTAATTTGTTCTGAAGTGTGGGTGAAAATGATGTTTGAAATTTTCTTTTCTATTAATCCCGGCAGAATACAGTGGTAGTTTGGGGCAGTGGGTGACAGCAATGGGGGTAAAAATAAAATAAAATAGGTCATGAGTATACAATTGCTAAAACTAGGAGATGAGTTTATGGAATTCATTATATTATTTTCTTTGCTCAAAATTTTTTATTATTAAATGTTCATGAATTAATAAGAGAACACATACCCATGCATGGAAAGAAACAAATTAAGAGAGAAGGGTCCTGTCTTGACTAGTGAGAGCTGGGCAATGTCAGAAAAGAGGAAGACTGGTTTGATCCAGCCTCTATCACACAACAGTCAAGAAGTATTCTGTTGAAGATAGAAATCCAAAGTATGAAGACTGAAAGTTTTCCCCATCCATACTGTCAGTCTTACGTCCTCTGTGATGATATCTGAAGAGGGGCCTTTATGGAGATAAATACTGAGGTCACTGAGGTCATTTGGGTGGGGCTCTAATCCAATAGATCTGGCATCCTTCAAAGAAGAAGCCACACTAAGGGCCTACACAAAGGGGAAGACCCTGTGAGGATGCAGCAAGAAAGTGGCCCTGTGAGTCAAATAGGAAGCTTCAGGAGAAGCCCCACTAACTGGCACCTTAACATGAACTTCCAGCCTCCAGAACTGGGAGAAAACAAATCAACATATTTCTGTGTGTCAGCTTAGGCCTTGGGTTTAGGTTGGGTTGGATCCTGAGATGACTAATCAGGGCCTCTGATTCAGGATTCACATCCTAAATCAGATTGTGGTTTCAGAAAGGAATCAGGAAAAGGTAGTGATGGAGCAGAACAATAGAACTCACTGATAGTTTCACAAGCTCTCAAGATACAGTATTGAGGTAGGTGGGCCTTCTCTTTTATCTATTTCTCTTCACCACTCTCAGCAAGGTGGGTATTGGCATTTGTCGAATTTCACAGTTGAGGAAACAGGTACAGGGAGATTAGGTAACTGGTCTAGGAATACAAAGCTGGGTATCATCCAGGATTTAAATCTGGGTGGTCCTAATAAAGGGCTCTTATTTCTAAGAACTACAATGGGTATGTTTATGTTCACTTTAACTACAGCCTTGAAAAGAATTTCAGGTGATCTGGTGTTTTGTGCAGATGACCGGGTTTCAGGTCATCTAGTGTGCTGCATAGATGACCAGTAGTGAAAACCTTTTTCTCTTTTGCTCTCTCCCTTCTTCCTGTCCCTACTTGTGCTTGCGTCATTTTGGTGGAATGAAAATAAACTATGTCAATGGAGACAGCTCAGTTGGTGCTTGGATGGTTCAACACTCAGATCAGTGGGACAGAATTAAATATTCAGAGATAAACCCTCTGGTACGATCAATTCATCTTCTATAAAGGAACAAAGAAAATAGGAAGTAGAGCAAGGAAAGCCTGTTCAACAAGTGGTGTTGGAAAATTTGGTCAGCTATGTGCAAGAAAATGAATTCACCATGCACAAAAGTCAAATCAAAATAGATTAAAGATCTTGATATAAGACCTGAAACATAAGGAAAATATAAAAAGAACTCTCTATGACATTGAAGCTAAAGACATCTTCATAGATAAAACCACCAAGCAAGTGGAAGCAAAGATAAACAAATGAGGCTACATTAAATTAAGAGGCTTCTGCACCTCAGAGGAAATGTTGACCAGGATATAAAAACTACCCACAGAGTGGAATGGGAGAACTAGTCACCCAATACTCATCTGATAAAAGGTTAATATCCAAGGGTTAATATCCAATAGAACACATTGGTAGAGCTTAACAAGAGAACAACATCCCAAACCCATCAAAATGGGGGGAAGAGATAAACAGAAACTTCCTCAAAGAGGAAATATAGTTAGTCAAGGCATATGAAAAAATATTCCACATAATCAGAGGATGCAAATCAAAACAATGAGATATCATCTCACACCACAGAGACTGGCACATCTCATAAAGAACGAGAACAACCAGTGCTGCTGCAGAATTGAGAGAAAGTGACTTTATTTATTTATTTTTTTGGTTTTTGGGCCACACCCGGTGACACTCAGGGGTTACTCCTGGCTATTCGCTCAGAAGTCGCTCCTGGCAGGCACAGGGGACCATATGGGGAACCGGGGGATCGAACCGAAGTCCGTCCTAGGTTAGCGCAGGAACCTTACCTCCAGCGCCACTGCCCGGCCCCCGAGAAAGTGACTTTAATTCACTACTGGTGGGAATATAGGCTGGTCTAACCTTTTTAGAAAACAATAAGTACATTACTCAAAAACTAGAAATTGAGCTTCCATTGACTCAGCAATACTGCTTTTGGGAATATACTGTAGGGTCCCCAAAACAATGCAGAAATGCATCTGCACTCCTATGCTCATTAGAGCATTTTTAAAGCCAGAATCTGGAAATAATCCAAGTGTTCGAGAACTGAAGAGTGGACAAAGAAACTATGGTTCATCTACACAACGGAAAGCTACATAGCTATTAGAAAAATGAAATAATAAAATTTGCTTATGGATAGACATGGAGTATCATGCTGAGTGAAATGAGTCAGAGGGATAGGGACATACATAGAATGATTGCATTCTTTTGTGAGCTATTAAAAACACAGTTTGAGAATACCCAAAGACAATAGAAATGGTGAGGGGGGGCCCCAGGAGATAGCATGGAGGTAAGGCGTTTGCCTTTCATGCAAAAGGTCATCGGTTCGAATCCCGGTGCCCCATATGGTCCTCCGTGCCTGCCAGGAGCAATTTCTGAGCATGGAGCCAGGAGTAACCCCTGAGCACTGCCGGGTGTGACCCAAAAACCAAAAAAAAAAAAAAAATAGTGAGGGGAGTGGAGTTAGGAGAGAAGGGACTACTATGGTAATAATGATTGGAAATGATCCTCCCAGATTAAGAACAGGGTTCTGAAAGGAGGTATACATGCATGATACCCTTTCAGTAATAATATTGCAGACCAATGTGCCTAAGAGTAAAAATGGAAGAGAGCAAGAGAGCATGAAAAAGTGGGAGACAAAGATAGAGGGAGAGAGAAAGTGTCTGCCATAAAGGCAAAGTGGACCAAGAGAGAAACTGGAAAAATTGGTGCTGGGAAATGAACACTGGTTAGGGGATGGATATCAGAACATTCTATGACCAAAACTTAATCATCAATGATGTTTTAACTCTATGTCTTGGTGATTCAATAAAAAAAAATTTTTTTTTTAAAAAGGAGGATGATTCTGATATGGAGACATTGAGCTGTGCATTCTTCCACTATAAGATCTTAAATCAGCTCTTTAGCTACTTTGTTGTTCAGTTTCCTTAACTGTGAAATGAAGATGTTATCAGTACCTGAACCCACCTCATGATGTTGATATGTGGGTTCTATAGGTCAATATGTGCAAAGCTCCTCCCCTAACAGTTCAGATGTCAAAGTGCTCAATTTTTATTCAGTGCCTGATCTCAGGCAACTTAATTCACTGCACTGGTTTGAAGATTTTCAAGTATAGAGCACGATTATTTTCTCTTTTCTTTCACACAAGAGTGACAAGAAGATTAAATGAGATAATGTTAGAAACTCAATAACTACCCTTATTCCTTCCTTGGAGGCCTAAATGAGCTATAACCGTTGCTGAAATTTCTCTTGTGGGAAGGGAGAGAATTGATCTTCCTTTTTTTATAGGGCTGTTTGTTTCTGATTATACAAGTAACACATTTGATATATACTCAGAGACCAAAAAATGTGGACATGTTTACACCACATTGTTAAACCATCTTCCTCTGGGGAGTGGAGTTGGGTAAGGAGCATTTTGTCTTTGAACTTTATCATACTGGTGTGTTTAATTTTTTTTTTTTGCAACCACTAAGCCTTATTTTGTAAATTAAAACATACCCACGGTAGATAATCCATCTCCTTTTTTTGGTAAAGTGGGATCTTTTAAAAAGCCAAATTTGAGATTCCTTTTTAATAAGGGGTTTAATTACCTTTATTGTCAGAACTGATATCCTTGTCTTCCTGCTGGCATTCTGTTTTGTGCTGTCAGTTTCTGATGCTGCCATGTGGGGTCCTGTGTGCTTTGTTTATTGAGATAGACAATATGCTTCCTTTTGTTTTAATTTTCTACTGGGATATGGAAAGCAGAAAAGCTGCTTTTTATCCTATTTGTAGCCACCTTTAATTCATTTCACAAATAAGTTTGAAATGACACTCTCTGTTGATATAAATTTGTGTTTTGTTTTGGGTTCACATCCAGTGTTGCTCAGGACTTACTCTTAGTTCTGAGCTCAGGGACCACTCCTGATTAGGGGACCATATGAGATGGGGACCATATGAGATGCTGGGGCCCGACCTAGATTGGCTACATGCATATATACAAGGCTGACTCCTTACTTGCTGTACTATTGCTGCAACATCTAGTGATACAATTTTGAAAAAAACATAGTTAACACTAGCCCGGAGCTAGGGCTTGAATTCTGCCTTCTTCACAAGCTAGGAGGACCCTGAACCAGGGTCTTCACCTCTTTGCACCCCTTGGATACTTCCTTAGCAGGATTGGAAATTAGGGGAGATGGAAACACTTGGCCTTCAAAGAGACAAGGATAAGATAAATGACAGGAAGAGGCAATCATAAGTATGTCTTATAAATTTTCTGATTTGCAACTAGAATCTCTAATGATTAGCAAGCCACAGTCCCATGACCAAGTTCAGTTCATCCATTGGTGGCTCATTTTAGACTGATTTCTCTTTCTGATTCCGAGCTGAATAGAGCCTCAGGGTTCACAGAGCTTGAATCCCATATTAGCTGGCCCTTTAAGAACAAGTTTGCCTCCTTCTTCTCTAGAGCAGCCAGATGATAGTTCTTCTTTCTAAATTTAGGAGAAGAAGCCATTTTCTCCCTTGTGCCATTAGAGCCTCTCCAAAGCTAAGTGGCTCTTAGCATATATTAAAAGATTTTTTAAAAAAGACCATCAGTTTCTGCATTTAATTGTCCACAAGGTGGGGATACTTAATCAAAAACAAAATGAGGGAAAAAATGGAAAAGACCAAGATATTGATTACAAGCAGGGCCGTCTCAAGGTTAGGGGTCCAGGTGGGAAGCTAAAGGATGGGCCAGAGTCTTGCTGTGTGTTTGGGGGTGTTTTCCAGATCACCCATCTGCTCCTCTCTTCTAAGTCTGAGACTGCCCACTCCAAGTGGCATCAGGCCCCATGCTGCCTGCCTAATATTCTATCTCAACATTCCCAAACCAGACTTCCAACACATACCCGTCACACTCCATTCGCCCATTTCTGTTGGTCCATAGTGATCCCTGACCTCACTGTCCACACACCCCCTTTTTTCACCAGGGACAGAGTGAAAGAGATATTTTCCATTTCAGAATGAGATCTTTGTCCATAACATAGTGGGCTGACTATAAACAAAGGCACCATTCTTGGGTCTGTGTGAGTTCACACTGGGTCTGGGGATTCTCTGTATTGTCAGGATAATGGACTGGGAGGGTGGGGGTTGGTGTGAAGAGAGAAGAGGGAAAGTCTACAGCTACTAATTTATCACCCCTCTTGCTCAGAGGTGAGGAAGAGGGTCAACTCTTTGGGGACTGAACCTCAGAGGACTCAGGAGTAATGGGGTGCTTGGTCTGAGGAAATGGTAAAGAGGTGTGTAACCATGCCTGATCAAATGGTCTTGAAGTGACCCCATGAAGAGTGAAGGGTCTTGGGAGAAATGAGAGATCAGCTAATATACCAACAGGATACAACAACAGAGCTGTCTTAGATGAAATGGGGCTAGTAGTATGAGGAAAACTAGGTGAAAGAAAAGGGGTTTCAGACAAGCACAGAGGTTCTGGAGCTCCACGGGCTGTTTTGCAGGGCTGTGTGCTTCATCATAACAACACCAGCACAGGATGAGCCCCTTCCCACGGAAGAGTCTGGCCCTGTCTCTCCATCCTGCTCCTAAGAGTGGTAAAACTGGAGAGCAGATTGTGGCTCTGGCACTCACCGAAGGAGGGAGTATGGCAAAAGATGGGACCAGATGAATGGTACCTGGCAAATTGGGAAGGAATCCGTTAGTGCTGTATTTGGGGCAGGCCTCTAGGAGAATAGAAACACACACTTTGGTCCCCCTAAGTGCATGAGTACTTGTCTTATGAGCCTGATAAAAAAAGGGCTGCTTTCACATTAAAAGAATGCTCAGAGCCACATCTGAGCATTAGGGGTGTCACCTCTGTCAAGATCTGCCTCCCCAGAGTAGGTGAATTCATGGTGAGGAAACACACTTTACAGATGTGACACCATTACATGCCCATGGTGGTTTGTTGGATGTTCAGCTTGGAGGAAAAAAGGCAACTTGAGGGAAGTGAGATCTCTAGAGGCCTTTAGGGGTTTGTAACCTAATATAACCCAATTTACCAAGATTCACTAAGTTATTTACCAAGAGTCAAGTAACATGCCAGTAGTGGGGATGTGAGGCCAAGAAAACTCACTCATCTTGATATTTACAAGCCAGTAAGAGAAGTCTAACACCTTGGGTCTTTTATGCCAGAGGGTGCCCTGGCCTCCCAAGTTCTTTCATTTCCCTTCTGTTCATCAGGAACAGACACTGAGGAATAATGTGACTTTGGAATCAGGATTCCAGACCCATATCCCCAGACTGTGAACAGGATCCCAGACTATGTGCCACGTGTCTTGTGATCTGGGTGGTCTCTTCTCTCCCATCTGACAATTCAGGGCACACTCCCCTGCTGGCTCACTTTTTCCTGCTGGCTGGCAGGGGCACTCAGGCTTGGAGATTTAGTACACAGAACAGCCTCTTGGTCATTCCCCTGCTGCTAGGCAAGAGGAGAAGAGAAATTCTTTTGGCTCCTAAATTCTTCTGCACAGGAGACTCAACACTCAGCCATTTATCCTAGTCTCTACTGAACACTATGCATTTGTATGCATTTGGCATACAAGTTTGACATGGTTCCTGTGCTCCAAGAGCTTATTCTGTGCTCTGCTTTTTATTCCATTGTTAACGTGGTACCTCCCCAAAAACAGGGCTGTAGGGTTACTCCTGCTGATACTTAGCCAACCAATCAGAAAGCTCAATGGTTTTGTTTGGTGATGCTGTTTGGGCCCTGCAGTGCTGGGTAGACATTCAGGACTACATCTGGGAGTGTTTGAGTGCAGGATGGTGATAAGAAGGACTTGTGTCCCTGACCCCTGAACTCCCTCTCTGGCCGTTAGTCTATGTTTAATTGCCCACAGTTTGGTAGAACATTTGGTTTGCTTCTGAAGCAGAATAAAATTCTGTTTTGTGGCAGGAAGGTTGATAACACTCTAGGCTTGCTTCAGGCTGCCTCTTGCTGTTGGTTTGTGCTGAGCCTCCTGGAGACTGACTTGCAAAGATTTCAGTATTTAACAGGGCCACAAAGGCCAGGACTGGGACATATCCCAGGGCACCAAGAAATGCACAGGTAGAGGAAGCAAGAGTGACAGGCAGTTGACAAACAGGGACGTGCTTTCACACAGTGCCACAGAGGCAACTAGGGCGCCCTGGGCAGGAGCAGATGGTAGAGCCTTTGCCAGGGAGAGTTCTCCATGGAAAAATTAGGGACTTTTGAAGTTTAAGCAAGTGTATTTCTGTCACCATTTGCAGTCTGGAGGTTGGAAGACAAGAGGGTAATCCCAGTGCTGGGATGAGAGGAAGACAGAATTAATCCTGCCCTTCTCTACTGCTCATTTCCATGCTCAGCCTTTCTGACTACAGTCCCAGGTACATACCTTCGCAGCGCAGGACCGCACTGTTCCATACCACGCTGCCCTCCTTCAGCACACATGTGATGGTTTCTGAACCCTGTGTCCCCAGGAAGCCTTCATCACAGAGGAAAGAGATGGAGCTACCCAGCTGAAGGCTGTCTCCAAACCGCTTGCCGTTCACTGGAACACCGGGATCTGGGCACTCATTGTGGCGGAAGGCTGGAAATGGGTGTCAAGTAAAGATTAGACAGAGCTAGTATGCAGAGACACCCCCATAGAAAACAAGCTTCCAATGGCCTCCCCTAATTCCTACAGAACCTAAGCAAGAGATAGACACTCCAGAGCTAGGACCTTGGTGGCAACAAATGGGACTTGTTGAATTTTACTGCTGTTTTCCTGGATACTGGAGAGAAGCACACTGGAAGTGAAAGGGCTACTGCTTAGTGGACTCATTTGTGCCATCCCATGATTCTTGGGAGAGTTCATTACTACCACTGCTTATAAAGAAGAAAATTGAGGCATGCACTTAACCAAGGAGCAGATCTGCTTCGTTAGTGTCAAATCCATTCTCATGCCTCCTTAATGTTCACAGTGAGAGGGCATATATGTGGCAGGGGAGTGCGACTCTAAGTCTAGTTCACTAGAAGACATTCAGCATCAAGAAGGATGGACCCTGGAGTTAACCCAGTCAGAAGTCACTTCCCTCCCTCCATCACCCAATGCCCATTCCCAAGCAACTGAAGACATATTGGGAACAAAGAGCTAGTATGTCTGAAAGTCTATGGGAACTTCACTTCCCAAAGGGCGGCCTACGTCATCATGCTATTTCCCAACCTAGAATATGAGATGACTCAGCCCTTGCAGGCAAGGGAATAAAAGGAAAATAAATAGTTTGAAAGTGAAGAATGTTCAGCTCCTGGAATAAGGTAAGAGCTCCTTTACGTGTGTGAGTTCTCTTTCTTCTTCCCCTCCCCACTGCCTTTCCACTCAGCCTTCTCTCAGGCTGCCCCCATTCTTAAATCTCTGGGGTCTTGGAAACCACAACCCCCCAGCTTCCTTCTGTTTGAGGGATGGCAGCATTACACTGAGGACCAGCTTGCTTGGGTGTACAGACCAGGTCTGAGCATTGGAAAAGCTTTGTCTGTAAGCCTGGAAAATCCCTAAGCAAAGATGAACCAGCACAGAGAGTCCCATAGGCTGTTGTGGCTGGCAGGAGGCAAGAGGCTAGCAAGTCTGGACATTCATTCCTATGAGCCATTTGACCTGGTGGTGATGGTGATTATCCCTGGAAGAGTCCAGGAGAATCCCCTCCAAAAACTCTGATATGAAAGCCTAAGACAGCCCAGACTTATGTCTCCCCAACTTTCCTATAGCCATAAGGTCATCCTATGCTTAGAAATATGGGGGAGGAGAAGTAATAGAGCTTTGAGGCCAGAAATTTAGGTATTTGTCTTTTCAACTCACACTCAGAGTACAAATGCACATAGCAACATACACAAAAGAGATATGGATTTATTGACCAGTGTCTGTGAATAAGAGTTCTAAACTGTGGGGTTAAGTGCTGCCTTCTTTCAATGGGCACCTGCTTATGCCTTGGTTTCCTGGCATGTGAAAGAGATGTAGCCTATCCTTAGAAGAGTTTGGGGAGGAGGGCATGGGCCATGATGGTGATGGAGAGCTCAACCTAGAGAGCACATGTTCAGCACACAAAACGCATGTTACTGTCCAAAATGTTTCACACGGAAGAAGGAACAGAAACAATTTCTCAGATCTTTCTTCATTTCTGATTTGACCAGGCCTCTGAGTGTGAGCAGTACTATCAGGAATACCTAGAGCCTAAAGTAAATAGCTCTCAGTGGCAGCTAGAGGAGAGCAGAGAGATACTCCCAGCAAAGATTTCTCCCCCCGGACCTTCCTGACTTCAGCTGTGTCTTAAATGGGAGGTGGGAGCAGTGAGGCTCATTTACTTTATATCTATCATACTCTGAGAGGGAAATATGTGATCACTCCAGAGGGAGGAATATGCTGGTTCTTATGGCTACATGAAAGTCTGCCATGCCCAGAGTGGGACTGGGTTCACATCAGCACTCATGAGAGTACTCGCATCCACCCTCAGAGGCCAGAGGGAAGACTCACTGGTGAAAGTGATGTTGAAGCCTCTTTTCCCTGTGGAGTGGTCTGTCTGGAATTCAAGACGAGCCACATGGCCACTGCTTGTGATGGATGAGGGAAGCTGGTTTCCAGAGAAGGTGCCCAGGACCGGAGCCTCAGCAGTGGCCCCATCCTTGATAACCAGGAAGTCAAACTGAGGCTCCACATCAATGTCGTTGAAGGCCAGATGTATGCGGCTCTCAGGTCGGGCCAGAATGAGCCAGACACAGTGGAGATGGTTGCCGTAGTCCTCTGGGTAGTTGGGGGACAGGACGACCCCTGAGGGGCTGGTGAAATTGAAGAAGCAGGAAACTGCAAAAGAAGAACAATGGTGGTTAGCCAGCATCCCAGCATCCCATTGAGGATATGATGAGCTAGCAAGTAACACTGGCCCTTAGCTAAAAAGCAAAGGAAAGAGGGGATTTTCACAAGGATTGAACTATACTGTTTGGGCTATGAGTTCTAGGAGGAGACATATGGTTGGCTAAGGTTTTGGGTATTAAACAGGGGCCCTTTGACAAAATATGGATATGGAGGATTCGGTTTTCTTTTGGTCCTCATTCGCTCTTCCAATGTACTCACATAGGAATTAACTGCATGCTCTTTTGTGGTCCTCCAGGAGGGTAAACCAAGCAAAGATACTTTAAGTCAATGAATCTTTTTGAACATTTTTTTGTGGAAAAATGACAGATGTGCACTAAAGATTTAGGTAGCTTCAAGGTCCAAAATGATGCTGAAAAGGTACCAGGAAAATGCCATCTTTTGGAGAACGATATTTTGGAAGAAATTAGGGACAGAGGAGGTAGTGTCTCACTTTGGCACAATGTCCACTGCCTAAAAAGGCTTCTACATTCCTTTAAGGCATCTACTCCTTTGAAAATCCTCCTAATTACCCTTCTGTTACCCTCTCTTACAGTAACAGACCTTTGTACAAGGATGAGGCAAGAGGAGTGCTGTGTCTGGAAAAACAAACACTGAACTCAAATTAAAAGGAAAAATAATAGAACAAAAGACAAATAATTGCAACAATTATGCCAAAGGGCAAATATCAATATTGAATTAGAGTTTTTATAGCCATATAAGAACATCATCAAGATGAGCAAAGAGTATACTCAAAGGACTCATAAGATAAAATAGAATTAATATGAAAACAGAGTTCTTTTGGCTAGGGAAAAATGAAGAAAAAAGTACATCATACACTGTTGAGGCTGCATGGAAATTCATATGTATGTATTGGCTGTTGCAGAATAAAGTTGATATAATCATTTTGGAAAGGGAGCATATGAATTCTTATCAACAGCCACAAAACTATTCACATATTCTGACTTGGTAATCTCCAGGAATTAATTCGAAAGAAAAAGAGGCACATGGACAAAGATGGTTATAGGGACATAATTTTATTACAGGGAAAGAATGTGAACAACCTACATGTCAGCTCCACAATGTGAGGTAAATCACCGCCTTTAATGTGATGCTGTTGGAACACAACCATTAAAGTGATAAATGTGAGCTTGTAGAAAGAAGAATGTTAAACATCATTTTAACTAAAACAGTAGATCACAAAATTATAAGCATATTTTTGATGAATGCTATTAAACATTTATTTATTTATGGACAAAAACTGGACATGAGCCCCTAAATAAAAGCTGCATCAGGGAAATAGGTTTCCAGGCAGGTTTTATTTTTTATAAAATGAAAGTCATAGGAAGTATTTTTACTGAAAAAATGATATAGACTTATTCTAAGCACTTTTTAATATATATAAATATAAAGACAGCAAAACCCAAATATGGGCAAAGGTTTAAGTACTTTTATAAAATTTATATTGGAATTTTGTATTTCTAAGAATATTGATAAAAGTAAACTATTTTACTTATTAATTATAATGGAGCTAAGATGCAAAAAATAATATTTTCAAAAGATAACAAGCAATACAAAGAAGCTGATGACCCATTATGCTGATTTCTCCTTTCTCTCTGTTTAATCCATTTCCTCCCTTTCTGCATTATTTATTTTGTTTCAAGTCTGCTATTGGAAGTTCCCCTTGCCCCCTACCCACATCAGATACAGCAAAGTGAACATGATCTTTAAGACACATGCAGTCTTTTACTATGATCTTAATACTTTATAGCTACATAAGTATACATATAAATTTTACACTTTATAAATATAGTTTTAACTATGCCAAAAAAGTACAGAAAAGTTTTGAGGTGATAGACAATGTAGTTATAGCAGCTCTGACTATATATTATTGGGTAGAGTGTAAGCATGATATAAGCACTATGATAAATTACTCACAATAACACCATAAAGTAGGTATTGTTATTAACCCTATTTAAAGATATAAACACTGAGACCAAACAGAGATCAAATAATTTGCCAGGGCACAAGGCTAGTAAATGGTAGCAGCAAATTTAGGTCCATGTATATGTATTTCCATTTGACTCCAGGGATCAAGTTCTTAGCTACCCCTCAAAATTGGCTTCCACTATAAGAACAGCAATGCTCAGTAGTTCAAGTCTAAGTTTTTAGAGGTGTTCCTAGAATGCGTGAAAATCCATTTATGGATCCCTAAGCATCATGTTATAAGTACAGACATATGGGAATCTAAGCTGGATATGGCTGCTTCCTGTCAACCCCCTTTCCCACTGCAGCTATTCTACCTCTATCTTGTGGTAATCCAGCTGAGAAATAATGCAAGCAATGAGGAATCCTAGCCCAAAGGCTTTGAAGACCAAAAGGAATATGTTTTGTCTCAATGAAACAATACGAAAACCAACTGGAGACAATGTTTTCAAGGGAAGGAAAATTATTAAGTGATGCCAGGAGCATGTAAACAAATGGAGGCACTGTAAAGGACAAAATAATCAGCATATTCCAAATCCCCCCTCCATTCCTTCAACCATCATTTTATTCTTTAGACACGTTTTCTAGGGTTGCCCTGATCTAACATTCCAGAGCACTATTTTAGAAATTTGAGCAGCTATCCCTAGGAGCTCTTTTCATCACTTTATAATGTTATTATCTGGTTCAATTTTTTTTTTGGTTTTTGGGTCACACATAGCAGCGCTCGGGGGTTACTCTTTGCTCTATGCTCAGAAATCGCTCCTGACAGGCTCAGGGGACCATATGGGATGCCAGGATTCGAAACACTGTCCTTCTGCATGCAAGGCAAGCGCTCTACCTCCATGCTATCTCTCTAGCCCCAGTTCAATTTTTTTTTAAACTATCAGTGGTATGTATTTTTTTAGTCTCAACACATACACATATACTCCACAAAAGAAACCTTGCTCATTTGCTTCTTCTGAATCTCTAGTGGCTTCCACAATGCCTATGGGTGCTTAATTAATATTTGACAAATTACCGGTAATGAATATTTAATTATTGCTATCATATGAACACATGGTGACATAAATATAGGTGCCTTATATCCCCATCCTGCTTTAAGTGTCAATCAACAGAATTGGTCATAATCTTCTATAAAAAAAAAGGAGGACACTGATGTCATAAAACTTGGAAAAAAATGACTGCAATTCATTTTTCTTAGACATTGTACAGATCTAGCTCTAAAAAATTTTCAGTGAAATGGGATATAGGTGATCAACTTGTTAAAAATCTAAGATGAATGAAATTTACCCCGATATTAAAGCTATCAAAATGTATTATTTATATTCATAAATTCATAAAAAATGCATAAAACAACTTGAAGATGCTTACAATTCAACTAAGATGAATCAAAATGAATTCAAGTTTGAGAAAGTTAGAACAAATAAAAAATAATAGATTGACAATGAGCAAATAAAGCAAATGTGGCAATAAATCAAAATAATTGTTATGTATATGTTATAAAGCAAAATGGAAGGATAAAAATATTCCTTGGAAGAGAAGATATAATACCCTTAAACCTCAGGGTAAAATATTCCAGTTTATATTGATAGAATCACATTGGAGCAAGAGATATGCTAATTTTCTCTTTTAAGAAATTCTGTTTCTGTGGTTAATTAGAGAAATATATCTAGACCATGTTTTAAAACATGTTATGTGTAATTAGTAATGGACTACAAAGTAGTCTTCAAAATTACCAAAGGGAAAAGAGCAAAACAGTCAATTAGGAAAAATTTCAAAGAAATATAAGGGAACATAAAGAGAAGAAATTTGAATTGAGGTCCCCCAAAGAGAGATTGAACATCATTCATGACAAAAATATTGACAGGTTATCCCAGTAAAATATAGTCCTTAATTTGGAATAAGACTAGTGGATAAAACAAAAGGACAAGGATTGGTCAAAAGTAGAGGAATTGCTAAGATAATAGAAGATAACAGGCTTCACATCTAAGGATTGCTAAAACTTAGAATTCAAGTTATTAATATTCAGTTTTTTCATTTGGGTAGGGTCAATTAGCTTGGGGTCCAGGGCTACACAGATTTTAAAAGTAATCTAGGTGAGGGACCAGAGAGATAGCACGAAGATAAGGCATTTGCCTTGCGAGCAGAAGGACAGTGGTTGGAATCCGGGCATCCCATATTGTTCCCCAAGCCTGCTGGGAGCAATTTCTGAGCGTAGAGCCAGAAGTAACCCCTAAGTGCTGCTGGGTACGACCCAGAAACTATAAAAAAAATAAAAAGTAATCTAGTTGATGCTAATGTACAGTTAGGACTTAAGAAATACTGCTGGGGGCAAGTGTAGAAACCACATGAAAGAATTTTCATATTAAAGGCAGACGCTTAGATGTTATCAAAACACACAAAATTCCTGACTGATCCTTTTTCGGGGCCAGGAGTCTATATAGCTCCCAACAAACATTTTTTTCTTACAGTAGCATAGATAGAACTGATAAACAGACATTGCTAGAATGTGACCTTACAAAGTTGGCCTTCCATTCTAGTATAAAAATCATTTTTGTTGTAACAATGGAAAGTAAAGGGAATATTTGTTTCCTACAAAGGTCTTAACTCTTTTGCCCTAAAAATTATACTTGTATGTTATATTGGAGTATTTTTTTCAGAGGAAGAAAATGAGTTTTCTTCATAGTGTCAAGGAGGAATAAAACAAAAAGTTATAATCGGATGTAGTTTCCATCAATCACCCAGGCTAAAGAGGGAAATAGTGCTTCTCCCTTTGGAAAAGTTACCAGTATGTTCGTGTCTCTTAACCTTACAAAAGAACTTGTCACAGAACTTGCACATGGCTCAGACAAAAACACACAGTAGAGAACTCATTAGCAAGTGGATGCATAATTGCAATACATAATAACAGATTATTATTTAATATGATCTTGAGTAGAAAATAAAAGGGGCTTGTTGAAAAATCTTTTTCTATTAGTGTTTTCTTCTGTGTTGTCATTTCTAGCTTCGCCACTTTAAAAATGATATCTCAATTACCAGGGGTATGACAAAGCAAAAAGAAATCCAAAGATGATACTTAAAATATAAATGATGTACACATTCCAAAAGGAAGGTCTGGCAGTGATGGTGCTTTATGCTCTGAAACACTTACGCAGATCAAATTGGTTTATAAATTGAAGAAATGAAAAACAAAGTATTAATCTGATGTCCCAAGTAAGTCATGATAAAAAGGATCAAAGAGATATGGTGAGCATGTACATATTAAATAGCCTATAAGTAAGGAAGACCACCTTCTTAATTAAAGCTACATGGAATATGGCAAAAATGGACATTGAAATAGGTAATAAGGCAGAAAATCTCCAGAAATTTCCAAACCAAGCAAAAACTGGAATGTCCTTTTACTCTTGACAGAGCAGACCAATAATAACAATAAAGAAAAGGCTCCCAAACATTTTGAAAAGTCACAAAATCCTTCCTATAATAGTTTTCGGTTTCAAAGAAAAAATGAAAACAGTCAAGGCAGACTACAACAATGCTGATAACATTAGGTCAAAGCTGGACTTAAGAGAAAATTCATAGCTTTATTTATTATTAGATAATAAAATAAGTTAAATGAGTGTTAAATTTAGAAAGCTATAATGTGAAAAAACAAGATTAGGAGAGAAGGGAACATAATGCAAATACATAAAAGAAGAAAAACAACATTTATAAAGGGATCAATAAAGGGGAAATTTTGAATGTTCTATTTAGGAAAGCAAAAGATAAATAGATACATGTAAAGAGATAGGATGCTAGAGTTAAGGAACTAAGAGAATTAGAAAAGATGGTGTGGCTATTATAATAATAAATTTGAAATCTTTGGGCTGGAGCCATAGCACAGTGGTAAGCCGTTTGACTTGCACATGGCCAACACAGGATAATCCCCCAGTTCAATCCCCGGTTCAATCCCCCAGCATCTCAAATGGTCCCCTGAGCCAGGACCGATTTCTGAGTACATAGCAGTAGTAATCCTTGAGCATCACAGGGTGTGACCCCCAAAAAAGAAATAAATTTGAAATCTTAACCAAAGATATCAAGATAAATGGATAACTGAATTGTCAAAATTGTGAGAAGGGGAAATTTTAAGGAAATTAAAATATACCTAGGGAGAGATATTTTCATAATAAATGCTTCTAAGTCCCAGAAGATAATAGCCAGGTTGTTTAAATCGGCAATAATACAAGTCCTCCATAAAAACAGCATGTAGGATACACATACTTATGCCCACCCACTCACACATGGATACACCCTCAGTTAAAAAAATCCAATATGCTAAGTGCTGGCAAATCAAATTCAGCCCTAAAACAACAAACGAGCTATATAGAAGGAAAACAAAAAATTTAGTATTGATAGGCAGAAACGTAAGAGATGTAATTTTCCTAAAGAGTTCATACTGTCAAGAAGATAATGATTCTCTAGTTGCATATGCCTTTAACATCATTTCTTGGCAAGGTCCTTGCTCATTTATTTTTTTTTTGGAACTTGAAACAGTTGTAATACACATTTGTTAAAATGAACAGGTGAAAAGAGCCAAGCTCTCCTTGAGATCGAGGAGGAAGCACATCAGAGATGCCAGCTGGTATCCCCAAAATGTCATATCTTCATTTTTTTCATGAACTCTTACAGCAGACTGCCATAGTGAATACTACTATTCTCATTTTTACAGAAGCAGAGGCTGATGCTAATTCAGTAAAGCTGAATTAGGTAACTTATCTGTATTTGGTCATAGCATGTAAGATTATGAGCCCAGTCAAACTGATTCCAAACTCTCATCTTTCAACAAGGATACTTTCTCCTTCCAACTGAAGGGAGGATTTGCCAATACTTTAAGTAGTAAAACAAATTAAAATATATTATATAGCTGTAAAAGGACAATCTGTATCATACTGACTCTCAGTCAAATAGAACCAGAAGAGCAAGTCCAGAAGCAGACAGAGGCACCTAGCTAGGAATTTAGTAAACAATGAAGGGGACTTTTCAAATTATTAAAAGGAAAGTTTCATTCATCCTTAAAGTGGCTTGTACAAATGGTGGATTTACTTTATAAAAATCATATCCCCATTTCACTCAATGTATTACTAAAATACTACTAGATGAAAATATAAGGATTATTATAAATCTTAGAGGTTGGAAAGGATTTTCTGAGCTTTATACCAAAATCTAAAATTTATAACAACATTATAACCATTATTAACCACAAAACATTTTCAAAAAGGCACATAAAATTTAAATAGTCAGAAACATTATTGCAGCAAAATATGTATTAAAACTTATATAATAAGAAGTACAATTCATCAAAATGGCGAACATCAACATATAAATATGAGTCAAAGAAATTAAGAGAAAAAGTTTAAAAAGCTGGTCCTTAGGGATGTGATAAAAATGTCTAAGGTGATTAGACAACAAAACTTCCCTACCGCAGAACTATCAAGTAGGAAAGGGAAGGAGTGCACAGAGCTTTGAAGAATAAGAGAACTCAACAGAATGCATAGAGAGGAAACATGGTTTCCACAAGCAGGGAAGAGCCACCTACTCTGCACTGATGGATAATGAAGAGAACCAGGGGGTGAGCACCAAGAGAAGCTTGTGAGTGAGCACAGTCTCCAGGCATGGGGAATGCAGATTCGAATGAATGGGGTGACAAGGGAAAAGGGAATGAGAAGTGAAGACAAGGATAAACTTCTTGTCAAAATGTCAAGTTGCTAGGGATATCACATGGTGAAGAAGGGCATGCTTAAAGATCTTTACTTTCAAGTTAAGGAAAATTGGAGAAAACCTCTATGTTGATGGGAAAGACGTGGCAGAGGAAAATGGCCGAAGAGACAGTAGGATAAGACCATGAAGGCTTTGGAGAATCAGGAGGCAAAGGAGACTTGAGGCAATTTTTGTAAAAGCAGGTTACAAGCCTTTAGTGACTAGTCAGACTGTGATGGTGATGTAATGGTTCATGATGTGAAGGTTAAGAACAAACATAAAGGGAAGAGAATGACAAAAATTCATGTGTTTCCACTATATGTGACATTCTATTTTATATGCCACTTTATATGCCAGCCCACTTTATGTCTGATGCTTGCAGGGTTCAATGATATATGAGGGTGTCTGTGTGTAATCCCAGAGTTTGCATTCATTACTTAGAGGTTAAAGACTTTGTAAAGTTCCTATTGTGAAGATGGAATGGAAAGTGCAATCTCTAGGGGAATTATTCTTTGATGGTAGAAAAGAAAGAGATTCCCTGCTATGGAAGGGAAGGATGGAGAAAGAATACCGACAGATTTTAGAGCCTTTGCAATTTGGAAGTCATTTTCTCTGAGGCAGGAGACAAGGTCACTTTCCTTATGCAAGGGGAGGAAAGGGTTTGAGTAGAGTGGTGGATGCTTGGGTTAGCTTCCTCCACAGAGGAGAACAGACTGACTTGAGAAACACAGATGGATTGCCAGGCACTGTTGCAGGCCTGATTGAGACTGGAGACCATGAATTTGTAGAAGCACCAATTTGCCTGGTTGGGTGATTTTCTCCAGCAGTGCTCACCCAAGCAGGAGGGCCCCAATCAGATTGTTCTC